>PVJX010034852.1:0-18637 GCA_004027295.1 Dolichotis patagonum | reverse complement strand
TTTTTATTTCTTCTTGATTCAGCTTCACCAATTCATTGATATCTAGAAATCACTCTACTTGCTCTGTGTTTTCCATTCTATGAGAACAAAAATTTTTGAAGTAGGTATTGATGATTTTCTGAATTGTCACAGGCTCTATAGTTATTTTACCCTTGTCATCCCTCAATTCATGAATATGAGTCTTTTCTTTCCTATTTTAGATAAGGATGGCTAAGGGTTTATTAGTTTTATCGTTTTAACAAACCAGCTTTCGATTCATTACTTCTTTGCATTGTTTCATTGGTCTCCACTGAGTTTATTTTGGTTCTGATCTTTATAATTTCCTCCTTCATATGTGTTTGGGTTTGTCTTGCTCTTTTTTTTTTTCCTAGAAACTTTAGCTGTAACATTCAGTTTATTTGTGCTTATTCTGTTTTCCTGATAGGAGAATTCACCACTATAAATTTCCCTCTTACAACTGCTTTTGTTTCATCCCATAAGTTCTGGAATGTTGTATCTGAATTCTCATTTAGTTGTAGATGCTGTTTAATTTCTTCCTTTATTTCATCTGTGACTTATTGGTTGTTCAGGGGGGTGTTAATTAATTTCCATGTGCTTATGGAGTTTTTGTGGTTTCTTTTGCCATTTATTTCTAATTTCATTTGTAGTATGGTCAAATACTATGCATGGGATAATTTCAATTCCTTTGTATTTACTGAAGCATGTTCTGTGTGCTACCGTGTGGGTTGTTTTACAGAACGTCCCAAGTGCCCCTGAGAAGAATATGTGTTCTGATGATGTTGGGTGGAATACTCTGAAAACACCTACTAAGTCCATTGATTCAAAGGTTTGGTTCAGTTCTGATATTTATTTACTGATTTTTCATCTAGTTGATCTATCTCTTTGTGATAAGAGTTTATTAAGTTCTCTCATTATGATTGTGTTATTGCTTATTTTATTTTTCATGTCTATTAAAATTGTCTTACATAGTTGTGCTTTCATATTTGCTCTAATGTATTTATGATTATTATCTCTTTCTCTTAAAGTTTTATCTTAACAAGTATGTCTTTTGATCATTCTTGGTTAGAAATGCACATTGTTTGCAAATAGAATAACTATCCTTTTTTGGAGGGAGTTCCCCTTGTATGGAGTGTTGTTTTCCACCCTTTGATTTTAAGTCTATGAATTTCTTTTTGAGTTAAATGTGTTTCTTATATACAGCATATTGTTAGAACTTGTTTCTTGATCCATCCTGCCAGTCTGTTTCTTTTGATTGGTGAATTGAGGCCATTTATATTAATGGCTATCACTCATACGTATTGGCTTTTCTTTGTCCTGTTATTTTCCTGATGTTTTTTTCTGTGCCTTTCCCCTCTGATTAATTGCTTGCCTTGCCTGGAAGTTTCTTTCTGCTGTTTTTCTTGGAACTGTAGTCAATTTTATGTCAGTCTAGAATGTCTTTCAGTACAATTTCTAGGGTTGATTTTGTGGACATGAATTCCTTCAGTTGTTCTTTGTCATGGAGGAAGTGTCTTATTTCTCCATTAATTTTGATAGTTTTACAGGGTACAGAAATGTGGATTGGAAATTGTTTGCTTTCATGATTTGAAATACTTTACTTCAAGCTCTTCTTGACTTCAGTGTTTATTTTGACATCATTTGGATGGGCTTTCCTTCATTAGTGATATATTTCTTTTCTTAGAAGCTTTTGTTTTTCTGTTTTTGTGCTGAATTTCTAGAATCTTGATCATTATATGTCATGTAGTTTTATTTTTGTCATGGCTTTTTGGAATTTATATGCTTCATTTATTTGTATGTCAGTTTGTGTATCCATGCTTGGCAAGTTTTCTGCAATTATTTCTGTGAAGAGTTTTTAATGGCATTTGTGCTGTCTCCAGCTTTTCATTGACCCCAGTCAAACTCATGTTAATCTTCTTGCCTTTATGTTGTAGTTGTTGGATTTTTTTAAAATAATCTCTTGCTACTTTTAAGATATCTTTCTTTTCATGATCACTAACTACAACACTATCTTCAAGATCTGAAAGTCTATCATCTTCTTTGTTCAATTTGTTGCATGTGTTTTCAGTGAAAGTTTTAATCTCTTGGATTGCTGTTTGAATCTGTTTCATGGATTCTGTTCCTTTCGTATGTTGGGAATTTTTTATTTCCATCATTTTTAAGCTCATCTAATCTTTTATCTGTGTCTCCTCTAATATTTTTGAATTTAAGCATCATTTCCTTTTGTAGTTTTCTGTATCTTTTTCCCACTTATGTTGCTATCATTTCAGAATGTTCCATTGTTTGACTTCCAATTTCATCTGTCTCATTGTGTTCTGGACTGGTTCTGGGTGGCGGGGGTCTAAGGTTGCATTTTGCTTGTGTGTCTTGTCATTTTCTATTTTCTCTTTTTTATTTTATTTTATTTTATTTTATTTATTTATTTGATTTTATATGTTGATGCTTACTGATTAAATGATATGCAGTTTTGTCACTAGTATTCAGGCTTCCCTAGGTGATATCTGCTCTTTAGGAATGTCCTCTAGATACAAGTGGTTCTTTATAGCAAGAACCCACCTTCCCAATTTGTAAAGGATGCAAAAGTACTGTTTGGTTCAGCTCTCAATCCTTTGGTACTGGGATGTCATGATGATTATTACCCCCTAAAACCACAGTGGTACCCACAGTGAACTCTAATGTCATATAACAAAATCAAACATATACTATGCACTTGTGAGCAGTGATTGTTCCCTTAGTGGAGTGATTTCATCTTTTGTGATGGGGAGGGGGTTAAGATGGGTAGCAGACAGTCTGAAGTGATGAATGAGGTCAGATATAGTATAATCAAGGCTGGCGGTGATCACCCGAAGTTTAGGAAATGATCACCCCAAGTTTAGGAAACTGGAAAACAGAGGAGTGAAAGAATCAAATAGACTGCAAAGGAGTAATCACAAAGGGCAGAGAGAATGATTATTCACTTGGAAGTTTAAATTTGAGAAGTACTGAAGAAAGAGAAAGAGGATCAATTGAAGAAAATGTAAAAAAGTTTAAAAATCTAAATAGTGAAAAAAAGATAGAAGAAAGTTAAAGTGAAATAAAAAATAAAAGAAGAAAGAAAAGGGAAACCAAAGAAAAATAGGATAGAAAGGGGGAAAATACAAAAATAAGCACAGAAGAAGAAGAAGAAGAAGAAGAAGAAGAAGAAGAAGAAGAAGAAGAAGAAGAAGACAACATCCAACCAGACAGGAAAGGCATAGCTAATGAGACAAACAAAGGAGAATAAAAGTAATAAAATACGACTGATATTTCCAGTTCTGTGATGGACCTGTATGTGACTGTATGTTACTAACTGTATGTTACTGCATGTTAGAGCCCAGAAATGTGCTGAGTGCAGAGTTGATCTCGGGCTCTGGATGTGGGGCTGGGCTGGTCTTCTGTTGGTGGAGTTCTCCAGAGCCCACTGCTTTCTCCTCACTGCTGCTTCAGACATTCCCAACACGCTGGCCTTGCTGATTACTCCACCCTCCAAAGACGTGTGTGTCTGTGCGACCAGGCCAACTATTGTCCTGAGTCTCCTCTCAAAGGCATGTGTCCTTACACTCTTCTTGCAGACACTGCCATCTGGGGCAACAGGGGAAGCTTGGCACATGGACTCACGCTGTCCTGGGTACAATCACCCCATAGTTTTCCAAATTCTGTGTATGAAAAACAGTTCAAAAAGATTCCAGAATATAAAACCTACATGAGTAAAATGGTGAAATCACACCTTCATAACTTATTTGGGATTGTTTTTGCATTTTTCACTCTTAATGTCTAGGAACACAAAGAAGATATTCAGTAAATGCATACCCATTGGCCAAGGTAAAAATGCTAAAAATGCAGAGAATGCCTTTGCAAAATCTTGAAAGCTCTATTTCTCTCTCCCCTCTATCTCAACTCCATCTTAACCTGATTTTACTTGAATTGCTACTTGATTGACTAAGTCATTAGAACTCGGGCAAACCCTGTCTGTGCTCTGAAACGTTCCACGATTCTGGACCAGCTTTTCTCACAAAAGCATGGTATATGTGTATAAGGTTATTATCATCTTGGCTCCTGTATGTGAAGTGATGTCAGTTGTGAAAAAGATGGGTAAGGTAAGTGTGTGTGCGGTGGGGAGTTGGGGGCCAATGGTTTGATGACAAATGAGATGAGAGATTTTGTGCTGGGTATCTTAAGAAAGCCTCTTCCAACTGTGGTCATGCACACCTGTAATCCCAGCACCTGGAAAGCTGAGGCAGGGATCACCAAGAGTTCAAACCCTACCTGGGCTACATAGGGAGTTAAAAGCTAGCCTGAACTACACAGCAAGACTCCGTCTTTAAAAAAAATAAAGGAAACCCTCACAACATACTAAGAATTAACTTCAAAATGATTAAATACAATTCTAATGTATATCAATTCAAAATGAAATTAAGAACAAAACAAATTTTTCTCCTTTTGAAAGACATTCTATTATTATTTTAATCATCCTCTTTATTTATGACCGTCTAGAAGCAAAGAACTCTAAAATGCTTTTGGACCTATGTGTAAATATATCTATATATTCCTAGAAAGGTGAATTTTTCAGTGTTCCATGCTTAATGTACAAAATAAATGGAACTAAAAAGAAGACTTTTTAGTTTTTATTTTTAAAGTGGTTTCTTTTATAGCAAACACTATGATCTCAACTATCCACCAAATAATACAATTTCTCAAGAACTAGTTACAAGTATTTTACAGCACTCTTAGAAAAAATGCAAATTAAAGGAAATAAAATTCCTCAACAGTGCTATCATGCTGCTATTCTGTAATTCAGAGGCCCTTTCTTTACTATATCTTAATCAACTGTATTTTCTCATTGTCTGTACTAGAAATTATGATTTTAAAAACAAGAGCTCTATTCTTTGTTTCTCATTTGGCTATTTCTGTTTTATTTGGTTTGTTTTGAGTCTAAAGCTCAGCTTGACACATTGTTACTCAGAACAGTGTGCTGAGAGAAAAAATGAATGGTTCATGGGGTGGAAAGCAGAATTTCAGTCACTGTGATAACAAGTGATTTTCTTTAATCCAAATAAGTCTTTTGAATCCCTCTGTCAACGACAAAACTTAAAATGTCGGTAACAGCAGTGGCTAGAATGGCAATGTCTGTCATTTCCCTAAAATCTACCACTCATTAAAGAGGGTGTGTGTAATCTACTGCAAAGGAGAAAGATGCAGTGCCTGCATTCATGGGATTTCATTAAAAAAAAAAAAAGAAAAGAAAATTGGTCAAACTACTCAAAGACTTACCAAAGAGATATGTTAGTTTTAACTGATCTGTCAAATCAATCATTTAGAGTTTACTAGTCTGCTGAAATTCCCTTTATTTCTTTTATAAGAATAACCTTCTCACCTCATGCAACCAAAAAACCACTTTTCCATTAACTTTTCTTATAAATGGTTATTTCTGTATTTCTTTTTTCTTTCTTCTGAATGACCAGCATTAAAGGTATCGTCCTTGCATATCTGGTTAAATAAAATCAGATGCAAAGCTGAAAGGAATTCTTCCCATTCCTTCATGTGTTTGCTGCGTGGAGGACACAGTTTGAGTTTGAGGTTACAGATGCAGGTGTAGAAAATTATCAAAGGAATAAGACAGGTTGCATTACCTGGATGTGATGGAAAATTTTCCATAATAATAATAATAATAATAATAATAATAATGTCACAAGTTTCATTAAGGATTCATATTGTACACCAATTCATTTAATACCAAGAGTCAAGACATTGGCAAAATTCATGAAATATCATTGCTGTCTGAAATGACACTTGTAAGCTACAAAATATCACACATGAGTCTCTGAATAGAAGATTCCTGACAGTGGGGTCACCATGGGGTCACATTAATATGGGACCTCGTTGGAGAAAAAAATAACCAATTGTGTGTAGGATACTGAATGATTAAGTAGATTAACAGTTTTGCTCTTTTGTGTTCAATAGGGACATTTACCAAACAAAAAAATCCTATTTATGTGTCACTGAAATTCACATTGCTATGAGGAAAGAATCACATGACACATTTGTTAGAAAGAGAAAGTTTATGTCATTTGATTCTTTCTAGAAGACAAAGTACTACTCCCTAAAATAGGTCCCTTTACAATAGTCTGGTGGCAAATTCTCTAGGTTGGCTCCTTTCGACTCTAATGTTTATGGACTTTCAGCATTTACAACAGTTTGAAAGTTTAAAAATGTACTTTCCTCATTCTCACCTGTAAACTGTCCCCTCAGCTTCAGGCTATATTGTGGTGTTGGAATAAAGTACCACCACCCCAGTGGGACCCAGAAGGGCTCTTTTTAAATCTCCTCTGTTCACATAAGCAATCGGAGATGGGAACAGTGTTTTCTCTCTGGTCTGTAATAGTCATGTTTCACCCAGTTCTAAAATCTCCCAGTAACAATTCCTGCCCATTTGTGTTCAGTCCTGTCTATTCTGATGCCCTTGCTCTGGTGAACACCAGTGGTGAAGCTTCACATAGAGCGCAAGAAGAACGCAGCGTGAGAGACACTGGCTTTGGAAATGTCCATGCTGACTGTAACTATGATTCTGTAAACTTCTTAATGACCTTGTCCTTAGGCATGCAAGAGGAACCACTTCTGCACTGAATAAGCTATGGAGCTCTCTTTCCAGCACACTATATCTTATTTTGTTATCATGGAAGCACGGATGCAGAAGATTTGAGCCTTTTTTCTAGCTCGTATTCCCTTTTTCTTTCATCTTCTCTCTTTTTCCTTCTTTCAAAAGTGTGCAAGGTGTTCTTTTAAGCACAGGCCTCCATGTATGGATTTTATGCATGAAGATTTTTTGCACTGATTATTTATTACTATTTATGGAATATACCTGTGGGTCTGTGTAAAATTGATAGCCCTTTCTCTTCAAATTTTTAAAACTGTGTTGAAAAGAAGAACAATATAAAACAATGTATCTTCTGTAATGTCAAAATCTTTGACACTGAAAGTAGAAAATAAGTAAGTGAACACAAGTAGAAAACACTACTTGTAAATTGTGTGGCTATGGGTTGGGAAATAATATTAGATGTGTAAAAAACCAAGCTACAGACAAATTGGACGAACTTTGATGTTGTCAAGTGATTTCAATGCCTGGTACCTGTCAAGGAGAACTACTGCAGACCTTTGGGCATGAGAAATTAAAAATCTATCACAAATGACCTCTACAATTTTATCTCCAAATAGCAAAATAAGTTTTGACAAATGATAGCAAAATGTGACCAATATCTTGTTCTGCTTGGGCTACTATAACAAAATACTATGCTGAGTAGACTGGGAAAGGTACATTTATTTTCTGATAGTTCTGGGGGCTTAGAATTCCAGAAGACCAGCTAATTCAGTTTCTGCTGAGGACTTTTACAGGCTAGTGGACAGTCCACTTCTGTCTGTCTTCACAAGGCAAGAGGAAGATGAGCTTTCTGGTGTTTATTCTCAAAAGGATATAAATCATATTAGATCAAGCTCCTGACCAGTTTTAACGTTAAACACCTCCTTATGCATCCCATCTCCAAATATAGTCCCATTTGGATTTCGTGCTTTAAGACATAAATATTGGAATAACACAAAACTGTCCACATCAGAAGGGAAGAAATCTAACATAGCTGATCTCTTCTTTATTCTCTTTTTTCACAATGTTCAAATTTTTAGGACATTTATAATAGCAGTTTGTTCTACTCTTCTAGACATTGTAAAGAACATTTTAATATTTTAAAACCTGTATATTTTAAATATAAATAATATTGCATGGTACTAAAATGGATGTTAAAATTACAGGAAAATATCATAGCATTTCAGAGAATTGGGAGTGCAAGCTGTCATCTTCTGTGTGGTATCATTGTGCCATGCCAGTGGCTATTTAATTTACACTCCCCCAAACAGTTAATCTAGTAGCCCTAAATGTTTTCCTGATTTAAGGGAAAGACCAAGACTAGCTTTGTAGTGCAGGGAAATCACATGCTAAATTCCATTCCCTTATTCCATGAGAGTGACACTGAGCAAGCCTGGAAGGCAGCTCACATATGTGACAGCTTTTGAATTCCAGCTGGGGTTTAGTTAGTGTCACGGGGAAATTCACGGAGAGAATCTGAATCTTTTGGCTGTGTCTCCCCAGGCCACAGACGAACTGAGAGGGAAGGATGCTGCATCTGCTGCTGAGATGCTTGGTTTGCTACTTCCTCCTCTGGAATCTCATTAAAAGAAAATAGCTAAAGTGCTTGGAAAAAATAAAAGAAAACATGCAGATAGAAATTTGAAGTGTGTTCTCAAAGTTAAAAGTGAACCCTCACTTCCAAGGTCTCTGGCCCACAGTCAGCGACAGTTGGATTGTTCACTGTAAGCTTAGTACAGTATTTGTGGGTCCAAATTATGAAAATTGCTGATGTACGAAGTCGTTCATTCTTCCACATATGACTACATAGGTCATCTTGTGTATAAGCATTAAGCAGTATGACAGTTTTCTCAACACCCTCCTGCGATTTATATGCCCTGCATATGAAAATCTTCTACTGTTTGCATTAACCCTGGAGTATTCTTAAATTTAAAGGTGTGATATCATGTAATTGGCAGAGTTCTTTGTGTGGTGAATTCTTACATACTCCTCTTTTTCTATTTTGACAGAACTAAACTCGTTTGAGCCGCCAATAAGCAATGAAATTAGAATTGATCATAAAGCAGTGAGACTTCTTGTATTTCACTTGATCTTGGACATAAAGTTAAATTTACAAAGTGAACATTTATTGTCAATATCTTGGTTTTCCAGGATGAGAGGCAGCTTATTGGACTAATTCATACTTAAAATATTAAATTGCCCAATTCTTGATAGCAATTTTATAGTACACTGAACATAAGTATAAATGAATTTTCATTATTTTCCTGTTGTGGATTGGCCTGTGTTGTGGTAGGGTGAGAAGCAGCATTGGAAGAACATCCACAATTCGAGGATTATTAGCTGAAATCATAATATATACACTTTGCATCCAGTCCTGAGTGTGTGTTCATTTCAATTTGCTTTCCATTATTTCTAAGCACAGCTTATCACATAGGAAATCTCATAAAAAGAATATTTGATATAATCATAAGCTTTTACTTTAAAATGATTCAAATTGTATAATGACTTCTGCCAATAGCCACCATATAATTTAATTAGCATCTAACCATGTCCTCAGTATGGCTTGTTTGAATACTAAAGTTTCAGGATGACCCCAATTCTGATAACATCATCCCTTCTTCATGATCTTGGCCTTGATTTTTTTGAGTATGTGCAGTAGAATTTTAATTCAAAGTGAAAGATAATGAGGTTAAAAAAGAAGTTGCAATAATTGTGGTGAGTTGTATATAAATAAGATAGGAGGCAGATAGTAGCTGTAGGGGCATATGAAATAGGGTTTTACTTATTCTGAGTTTTGCTTTTCTTTCAGGAATTTTCTTGATTTTTAGATTTTTTTAAGATGACCTACTCTACAGCAAGTCAGAGTGACACAAAAGCAAACTGCAGTGTAACTGAATAAACATAAGAGGAATCCAGACAGTGAGATGTCTTGTATTAAGAGAAACAGAATTAATAAAATTGTTCCATTGTTACTCACCATTAGTGTTCTTCTTTGGTTCACTGTTTTTTATGCTCAAATCTGTGGCTGTGGGTCCTGATTTCATTACCTCAAAATCTGTCCTGTTTCACTACAATATATTTTATTCTTTATCTAATTTTTTATATAAGATTAAAACACATAATGATTTAATTCAAAGACATATTAGGGAATTTGCCTTGCTGAAAATCTTCATCATTTGCTTGAATTTGCTTGTTTTGAGCTACTGAACACAAATGTACTAAATGCAATGGAAGAAGCACTGCTTCATATTTGCTTGTGACACCACGCAAGGGTCACACACAGTGCTTCATTTCATTCTCACAAAATTCTGTGAGATCTTTAGTATCTCCATTTGCCCAAAAGGATACTGATTTAGAAATCTTGAAAAGTTTCAAGTACTTGAAAGGACTGGTTTTACAGCTGGAATTCGGGACTCATTATATTCTCCAAAGATTATTATATTCTTTTTTGTCTTGCTTATCTCACTGATAAATAAAGCTTTTTCTGGTGTAGAGGGAGAATTTGGGCTGGTCAGGGATGATGAAGGACACTCCAGAGATAATACCTGCCTCCACAAAACTATTAACATCTCAATGACAGGATTATCTGATAGCTTGTAAAATAAGTATTAATATTGATTAATATGCTTTAATCATTATCAGCTATGTCAAGTAATTCTTGTGAGTTAGATGCATTTTGATCTATGCATAGTACCATCATTTAAACTGTAATATGCATAAAATTCCCGTAGTGTCATTCTATAGGTATGTTAGGTTCGTTTGTAGTAATTTGTTCTCTTACTCTGATTATTGAATGAGCATCTAAACAAGAAAGAGCTAAAACTTGTGGCAACGTATATGTTTGATGCCATCTGCCAACTCAGGTTTTTAGAACCACAAAATACAGTTCTAGTTATCTTCCTCTGTAGAGTAGTCCTAGTCTTGGGTCTTTTATTCTTAAAGTGTGAGGGCAGAACCAAAACCTCACGTTCAATTCAATACAGCAAAATCACTCAGGCTATGTGTGAATAGTTTGCAGAGTTTACCGAATAAATTGATTGCTCATATTCTTCACTGTGGTGCAAGTTGCCTTCTAATTTATATATTTGTAAGATGTATTTGCAAAACCTTTACCATTTTACCTGTGAAGGATACATTCTGGTCATATACAATTGGGTTTAATTGTTTTCCATTGTGGAACCAATACATAGAATTTAGAAAATTATTTTTCTACAGGTTAAACCATGGACCACTTTCCAGGTATGCACTGTTTTTTTCCTGGTGAACAATTTCAGTTGTTTGCTAAGCATCCGGGCTTCTTCAGGGAATGGAGTAGTTTACTTCTGAGTATTAGCTCTTTGAGGCTATCGTTTACAGAGACAATATTTAAAAACTTTAAATGAGTCACCTGACATTACTGCATGAGTTTCTAGAAATCTAAGGGTTTTAGAGGGCAATGCCTCTCAAGGATGATCGTGTGTATGCATGTGTGAGCTAACTCACTGACAGAAAGCTACGTGGCACTTTATTGCACAAACCATGACCTGGAATCACTGCCCAAACCCACAGTGCTGATTCATTCATTTATTTTTCTCACTATAGCTCTCTCTACTCACCAGTCATCTCTGGTTTCCAGATGACAAACCAAGATTTTGGATGAAAAGTACACAAGATATCAGAAATAAACAGTGTTACTAGGCAAGGTTTTGGTTCTTGGTTTTCACTTCTTTTTAGAAAAAGAAGCCCTAAACTGTGGATTTTTATTCAGTCTGCTTAATAGCTCTTAAGTAAATAAAGATGGAAAGCAAGGTCTGCTGTTCACCAAAGGCCCATTACTAAAGATAGCATTTTTATAGCTTATTTGTAGGTTTCATCTAAATATGTTCCCAAAGCTAGCTAAAATAAGTTTGCTATTGTACATCCATTAAATGATGGCATTTCAGAAAAAGAAAACTTAAGCACATTCTGACCTTTTATTTCTTATACTCCAGCTTCTAACCTGCTGATTTCTTGGGAGTCAAAAAGACTGAACTGCCTTAACAAATGAAAATCCCTTTGCATGGGAGGGAGCCAGACTGTGGGGTGAGAGCACAGCCTCACTCAGCATATTCAGACCTTCTTGAGTATCTGTGTTTGCCTTCCCTAACCTGCCTGCTGCCATCAAACTCAAGGGAAATCTGACTTTCCTAGGCCATTCCACGAATTCCTCATTGCTTTGGGGGCCTTAAAGATGTGAGTTAGCCTAGTCAAGAATGAAATGGGACTAAGGAAATATTCCCATATATTAAAAAAGAATTACATATAAAAATGATAAATTGAAGAAAGTTTAAGAAGAATAGAAATATACTGAATGTTGTCCCTTTGAGGAATAGTACTGTACATTCTTGTGCATAGCTCTGGGGAATTTATATAACTATTTATTTACAAGTTTGTGAAGACCTGCAATTACATTGAAAAATGTTTGTTACATAACATAAGTGAAAAAAATGGACACATGATTTTATAGTCAGTATGATTAATTATGGAATGAAAAACCTTTGCATAAATGTGCTGGACGGATTTACACAAATATGCTAATAGTATTTTTATATTAGTAGTGGTATTTTGGATGATTTGCTAGTGTTTCCTACTTTTACATATTTCTCAATTTCTGTTTAACTTATTCATTCAACAAATATTTATAGATCACAAAATATATATCAGGTTCCTTGTTAAACACTGGAGACAGAATTGTGAACAAGACAGGCAAAGGGGTTAGCTTACTGTATGCACAGACTAATGAAAAAACACAAATCAAACCCAAGTAGCAGGCAATATATTAAGTACTACAATGGCACAAGCAAGATTCTAAAAAGACAGTGAATTAAAACATGCAAAATTCAGAGGTCAAGGTAAAGAGGGGAGTGTTGATTAGTATACTGTTCATTGTAAATAATAGAGACAGGACACAAAATGTTTTAAAAAATAAGAAATATGTGCCTCCTGTGTGTTGAATTGTGTTCTTCAAAATATATGTTGAAGTCCTAACCCATGCACCTGTGAACCTTGCAGTAAGTAGGACTTTTGCAGATCTAATCAAGTTAAAATAGGGTCCTCCTCATTTGGGGAGAGCGAGTCATCCAATGACCAGTGTCCTTATAAGCGATGAAAAATTAGAAGGCAGAGAGACAGAGAAGGAAACACAAGTAGGGATGGAAGCAGAGGTTGGAGTGAAGCAATTACAAGCCAAGGCATGTCAGGGACTACAGGAGATCACCATGAGGCAGGACAGGCACATGGCACACTCCCCACCAATCCCTTCCAAGGAGCCAACTCTAGACACCTTGATTCTGACTTCTTACCTACTGAACCTTGAGAAAATAAACTTTCATTATTTTAAACTATTTAGCTTGTTACGGTTTACTAAGACAGCCCTGGGAAAGGGACACGAGTCACATTATTGGAATTCTGCAGTGCAGATAGAGTTCTGAGTTTGTTTGATTGGTTGGATCTGTCCCATTTTTTCCCCCTCCCTCAATTGTTTGTGACCTTTTTGGGGTAGCAGTATTTTCCTTTCTTTGTGAATGAATTATGGTATCATTTTAAGTTTTATATCCGTATAACACACACAGAGGAGGAAGTGATCTCTTGTTTTATTTTCTTACAATGAAGGAAAAAGTTCTTAGAAGCTTCCTGCAGCTGCATGCTGTGTTTGACCAGCTGAAATACCTGTCTCCAAATCAATAACTTTTGCTAAAGAGTAAAGTGAACAACTGTTGACATAAGCCAGACTTTCAGCATTATTTGCTGTAGGGACAGACCCAGGCACTTGAAGAAGTTCTTTCTGGGGTACTTGCGCTCTACAGATAAAGGGGACACAGAACAAAATCAAACATGCGCAAGACAGACATTTGAGCCTGAAAGGGCAGAGCAGATAATGCGGGTAAGGAAACAAACCATGCCTCTTTTTAGCTGAGGTCCAGCCTCAGCTGGGATAGGGAAAAATGGAAGTAGGATTAGAAAGTGAGAAAAAGAAAACAGCAGTGACCCGACATTTGAGTGGTGTGGGTGACACTTACAAGGAGCGATCAGAACACCTTGCAAAGCACTGTAGAGAGCAGCAGAGGAGGACAAGGAAGGACACATGAGCGCTCAAGACTAGGACTTGAGCGTTTCCCGAAATCATTCACACTGAAAAACAATGAGAAAACAGTTTTCAAGACAATAACACAGGCAGATAATCACATCATGATTTCACTAGAGCGCTCTAGTTTATATCAGATGAGGGGACTTTAGAAGTTAAATCCAGCAATCATCATAATGAGGAAGGGAGGTTACTGGAGTAATTCAGGTAAGAGAATCATGGTCAAGTGTGGTATGATTTTAAGATGAAAAGAAGAGGATGGATTTGGCATCAATAACCCTGAACACTGACATGAGAGACAACATTATTTGCAAAACCTCAAGACATCCAGGGACTGATTTAATGAGAATTTGTGTGGAGCAGCTCATAAAATGACCAGCATTAGAAGTACACCCAGTCCTATCACCACCATGTCCTCATAGCAACTCCTTGGTGTTCATAATTCTGCTAGTTCTCTTCTTCTTTCTGTTCAATCCTTCTTTCAGAAAAGGTGGAAGATCCATGCTGCATCATTTTAAGAAGGACATGAACAATCATGAAAGTTACACAAGCAGAGACTATTTTGACTTTTTACTTTTTAAAGCCTACTTTCTTTGGAAATTGAGGGAGTCTTGTTCTTGTGTGTGAAAATCAAGGAAGAGGTAATGGAAGTCCTAGACATGCACAAAACCCTCTGATGATTCACAAAGTAAGAAAAATTCCCATTAGTTGGAAATATCTCCCCTGTTTCAGTCAAGTGGAAAGAGGGAGTGAAGTAAGGGGGGGAGTAGAAAGATAAGATGTATAAGATTCAAGTGCAAGAAGATAACCAGAATCAAACAACTTGTTTCTGAGAAGCTCTGTCAGGGAGGTACCAAGACACTCAAAGGCAATAATGGTGATAACATTTGGGAAAATGGAGTCACAGGCAATTTTGGGACAGCTCATAAACCCTGGTCATATAAGGATTTTAGGTGGTCATGAAGACAGGTACAATTTGTACTCAACCTGAGTGAACCAATGATTAGGAACTTGCAGTGTTTTTGCTTATTCATTTACCCCTTATCTTGTCACAAGATAGGAATCCACACCCTGAGAAACTTTATTGGAAAAGATACAATCAACTCTTTATCATGCAGCCTTGTTGAATAAAAATTATTTGCCCATCTTAACTTGTGGACTGAAAGTCATATCCACATGCATCTTAAATGAATTTCACTATGAACTATTAATCATTCAATGAATAACAATCCATGTTTAAAATGCATATGACAATAGTACACAGTGAAATATTTTCTCTTCAAATTCTTATTCCTTGAACTTCTATAGGTTAATATATAAACTTCACGGGAAAATTTAAATTTTCAACCTTCAACATAAATGGGTTAATTCTAGTGGTATTTTAGGAGAAATTATATCATAATTTTATTTGCATTATCCTTCAAGTAACATAAAAAATATAGTTTAAACAAAAAGATTTTTGTTCCTTTTGTTTTCATTTTTCCAAATATGGAACATGAACTTTTAGAGACCTGAATTCAAATATGTATAATGTCAGGTAGAGCACAAATGTGTTACTTCTATCACACTTATGCTATAGGTCACTATCACGCCTCTGGCTGCGTGATCACAAGTGCAGGCGTGATGGTCATGTTCCCAAGAGAGAAGGCAGAGATCAGCTATGCCTGGACCTTTCAATATAAAAGCAAGAGGTTTCTCAAGAAGCTCTAATTTCTCTTGTTGAATGCCTATGCTATGCCTATCTGTAAGGAATATTGGTAACAAATGCAGTGCTATAATAAATACAGTCAGGTTATGTTAGTAAGGAAACTGGAGGAAATGTTTTGGGCTATGTGGTTGACATTATTCCCAGTTCACTGATGAAAAAATAAGAAGGGGGGGGTCACCTGATTGTTTCTTGTTACTTCTTAACAATCCTACAAGTCCAAAGTTTACTTGAACATTTCCGGGACAGCATAATAAAGGGAGTAATTTAATATGGCTGTGTGGTGACGATTGATTTTATGTCCTTTATCTGATTGTTTCCCCACTGCCATCTCTGTTTATCATACCCTGATTGGTATCAGAGCTCTTAGCTGCCAATAAAAAAGGAAAAAAGAGAAGGAAAGAAAATCTTGGCATTTTTCCTGGTTACTTTCTATTTGCATCTGTTAGATTGAAGCAAATTTCAGCCGTGATTATAAGCCATATCCTGTCAGGGTTGCTGAGTTTTGATAATGCTGGACAAATCCTAAATTGAGGAGGTGCACTAGAGCGTTGATTGTGAATGTCAAAGGTATAGTAGCGTAAATCCCTCCATAGTCATTTCCATATGTGAGGAGAGAGAGTCAGGATAGCAGGTCTTGGGGACAGTCCTTTAGAAGGCTGGTTTAATGCTCTCTCATTGACAATGATATGGTGGCCCAAGGAAAATCTGCTGCATTTTGAAAAGTGCTATACAAAAATATGAAGTACTGACATATAGAGAGAAAGAGAAAGAAGCAAGAAGAAAGAAAGAAAGAAAGAAAGAGAAAGAAGAAAGAAAGAAAGAAAGAAAGAGAAAGAAAGAAAGGAAAGAAAGAAAGAAAGAAAGAAAGAAAGAAAGAAAGAAAGAAAGAAAGAAAGAAAGAAAGAAGGAAAGAAAACAGTCTTCCTGTGCAGGGCTCCTATTTTTATGCCATTTTAAGAGCAATTTTTGATGACACTCCTGAAATTAGGAGTGATAAAACAATTCTAAGTATTTTGCTTTTGGGGGGAGAAGGACAAAGCAAGCCTGTAAAATCTGTGTGGAACTGTAGCTTAGTTTGACAGGAGTAATCAGAGCTGAGCTCACATTCACATAAGGAACATCAAGGTCGTCTCCTCATGGCCCAGATAAGGCACATCACTTTTAACTTGTTTTAGGCCAGCTGATCTCTGTTGGTCTTCAAAATTTCTTTTGCAGATATTCTTAATCTTTGTTTATTTGATGCCTTGATATTTGTTTTAGTTACATTCATTTATTCATGTTTTTATTCATTTATCACATATTAATTTACTATCCAATTATGCACTATGTGTTTCAAAGAGTGGGGTTCCTGAGATGAAGGAGGGCCCTGAACCTTCTAAGACAATCTGTCATTTTGTGTGTCACACAGGTAAGATATGGGGGGAATGTGAAATAACACAAGAAAATTAAACTCAGTCTACAGTGCTTTGGAACATGCGGCAGATTTACATGTCTATTTACCATTTTTCTTTCCTTTTGTGGTACTGGGGATTGAACCCAGAGAGCACAGAGCTACGTCCCCAACTCGTTTTTGAGACGTTTTCATTTTGAGACAGACTATCACTAAGTTGCCAAGGATGGCCTTGAACTTCTGATCCTCCTACCCGAGGGTCTGGGATTACAGGAATCCACTACGTGTTCCAGTGATTCCTATTCTGTTTTGTTGTGATTTAACAAGTAGTTACATGCTTAGCATGGAACGTGAAAGAGTGTAAATGCTTGCCATACAGCAAAGGCTCAAGGCCTGCTCAGTCTCCTCAGCTGCACGGAGTGAAAAGGACTTTTCTTGGCCTACATATAAAATATAAATATAGTAAACACATAGATATCCTAAAAAACCTGCACATTTTACACTTTTTACTATAACATTGACACTAAAATAATACAAAACCAAATTTAATAAAGCAAACTTGCATATCTGCTTAATAAACACGTCTCTTCACAAGCACACAACAGATAAACAAACACATATTTAATAGGTCGAGATATTATTGTTAATTGCTGCATTTTACTTATCATGTTGCACCAGAGACTGATGTTTGGGGCAAGAGGGATTCATTAGGACTCACCGTGAATGGCAGGTGGGGATGCAGCATTCGTGCTGTGTCCCCTACATAGTAGCTCCTTGTCACTTACCCACTCCACGCCAGGGCACATGATACTGAGATACAAACAATAGGGTTTAAAAATCGCATAATTATGTTACAGTTTTACAAGCTTGAGGAGCTGTCCGAGGAGGACTGCGGATCGTACACTTATCCCCCACAAGGTATTTCACAACATTTAACTCTATGTGTTAAAATAACCTGGGGGGAAAAGCATTCATTAGATAGACAGGTATGGAAGACAATACCATTTTGAAAGGGGAGAAAAAGAGAAGGAAACATATGGCCCTTCTCCGTAGATCTGTCATTTGGTCATGCCTCAGTGTCCCTGTGAGTTACCTACCTGCTTCTCACCCCCCCCTTCAGCTGACTTGAACTTGTTCATGAAAGCTGATGTCCTTGAGGTGCTTGGATACCTCACTGACACCTGCCTTTCACAATCAGAACACCCCACTCTAAAGAGTTATTTATGTTTCCTCAAAGAGGGAAAAAAAAAAAAAAACCTTTTTAGCCGAGTTTCTCTTTTTTTGTCTTCATTCAAATCTCCATGATTTTGTACAATTAGAGTAATGTCACCCCAACAATACATGTGTGTCATTCCAACTTCATCATCCTCAACCTCTCAGCCTGCATTGGTGTTTTGTTTCCAGTGAAAGGGATTTTTAAGAGAAAGTGGCTTCTCAGAAGCTTTTGTCAGACTATCTCAGATCTCTTCAATCACTTTGTGCTATCTTGACGGATTTTGGTTTTGCTTGTTTGGCAGTGCTGGATATTGAACTCGGAGCCTTGCACATACTGAGCGAAGTTCTCTACCACTGAGCTACATTTATAGCCCAAAAATTCACATTTGAGTTAAATGTGTATAAAACATTTAGACAAGAAAAAAAGAAACTGGGCACTTCTTCAATATGCTTACATCCCAATATAATTCTCTTACCAGGAAAGTGAAAGACATATCAATTTTGTCTTAAATAAAGACTTCATGTTAATTCAAGAGTTTGTTTTGCCTATAGGTAAAATGCCTTCAAGGGTCT
>PVJX010034851.1:0-18600 GCA_004027295.1 Dolichotis patagonum | reverse complement strand
GGATTTTCTTAAATGAGGATGTAATTGGCTCTCACACTGGATAAAACTCCCCAACGGGTGAAGCAGGGCATCATCAGTTTTTAAAATTAGCACCTTGCCCTGCCACTTCCGATCACCAATTTGGGGTCCACTTCTATCATTGGAGGTTACCTCCAAACGCAGCAGATGGGAGGGTCCATGAGCTCAAGTGTCTTAATTGCTACTTCTCAAACTAAGGCGAAGTTTCCCCATTCTCCAGGGACGTGCAGCAGTGCGCTAGAGGAACATGAAGCCACAGAACACCACACACGGTCATGGCCCATGATTTAACTAAAACAGTGATGGGGGGCTGAGGTGGGTAAAGTTTTGGAGTTTTGTGCTCTTACACACCTTGCCACCGGACAAAGTCTGTCTCTGTTTTTTCATTTTATCCCATTTCATGTTTTTCACAAAAGCTTGGGATTTGTTTGTTAAGTTTTAATCAAAGTAATGCATAAACATACTTTTAAAGTTAAATCATACACAAAAAATAACTTCTGAAAGGCCATAATGCTTTATCCTATCCCATCTCACCTCCCAGCCCGGTCCCCCAGAGGTCACAGTCCATAACTCTTTATAATCTTGCAGATGGCTTTTTCTTTGCACTAGCTACCTCCACATTTCTAAATAATAAATTTAAACTAATCCATAAGTATGACATTCTGTATTGATTTTGAATTTTGATAGATGTGGTTTGGCTTTTTCATTCCCTTAAACTTACTGCCCCATACAGCTGTTTCATTGATCTTATTTACATAATTTATGTTGTGAAATAGACATTGGCTCTTTGATAGCCACCTAACAACCATCCCCTTTCCTCTTGTAACTGCCTTGATTTTCACCTTGGCATCCACCTGTCCTTCCACAGTCCCTGCCTTCCTAGAGGCTGACTCCACCTCTAACTACACAGCTAGGGCCTTACTGGCCAAACCCCCTAGAGCTTAGGCTCCAGGAACTGTCCAAGAAAGGCATGTTAACAAATGACGTCAGCAAGATGGCTGACTGGAACTGCCCACTGTGCTCCTTCCACACACACACAATAAAAGACCAAAACAAAACAAACAAACAACGAGACCACTACTCAACCACAGTGTTTGAGGTTATGCGCTGGAGTGCAGTGGGTTTGTGGCAGAGCTACCGCCGAGTACAGTGATGCATGCCAACATTTTGGAGAGGAAACAAATCACACAGCACCTACCTTCCCCCCAGGTCAACCCTGAAAGAAGAGGGACCTCGGTTGGCAGAAACAGATAAGTAGGAGGTACCCAGAAGTCTCCATTCGTTCCATGGACACTTAAGACATTTACTGCCAGAGAAATCTGCAGCTTTCACAGGCTTTGGGTCCAGTCTGGAGAGTTTCTAGTTACCACATCCCTGCAATCCTGGAGAAGGAATGCAGTCCATGCTGTCCCCCCATGCCACCTCTGGCTCCTGCCCCAGAGTCCCACTCTTGAAACCCTGTCCACTTAGAGTTCTGCGAAGCAACCAGGCAACAGTCCCCAGGAGTTCAGCCAACCTAACCCTGTAAGTTAGCCAGGTACCCCGACCTTCCTCCCACAGCTCTGGGAATTGCCTACAAAGGCCTCAGAAAGCAGCAGGGTTGCCCTGCCCACCCACTCTTGGACTCTTGACCACAGGAAGTAGTCAGATAGTGCTATCTACCTCCTTGTAGGACCAAGAAGCAGCTGACCAGCCTGTTCTCAAAAGCCCCGCCCACCAATATCACAAAGCATAAATAGGCAACCTGCCCACTCAACACTGGCCCTAGAAATCAGCTAGACAATCTTTCCTGAGTAAGTCAGTCACCAAGGCCATACGAAGTCATCTGTGCAGCACTCACACACTGACAAGCACTCTGCCCCAGTGCCACTACCAGACATGTCACACCTACCAGGACCCACCAGGGCAGCCCTGCCTCCAGTATGCAAAGAAATTGACGGGTGCCTCACACCTGTAGCCAAGCACACCACCCTCAGAGCTGCCAGGGAATCTACGTCACCTAAGAGAGCTGTGTGACAGTTGCCAGTACAACTGTACAAACCCCAGCCTTGACCACTGAGAGACCCACAGACATTGCTGATGTTGAGTCCAGCTGAAGAAGCTACAAACATTACACTAGAGTGCCCACCTGGCCCAGAGTCAATGCAGCATATCCAACTGACACCTAGGACACAGTGCCAACAAGAATTCCTCTAGCACAGAAAACTCCCTATAAAAGTGGTAGAAGCAACTGATCTGCTGCATGAACAAATTATCAACATGGCAACACAAAAGCATAAAAAAAACTAGGTAACATAACACCCCTGAAGGAACACAATAACTCTAATGACAGGCTTAAAAAATAAATCAATGACTTGCCTGAAATGGAATTCAAAATAATGATATTTAACAAAACTGAATGAGACAAAAGAGAATATATTTAATTCAATGAAATTAAGAATAAAATTCAGGATATTAATGAAAAATTTAGGACAGGGAATATAGTTCAGGGGCATAAGTGCCTACCTGGAAAGCACAAGGTCTTGAGTTCAATTCCTGGTATCAGAGAGAGAGAGAGAAACAGAGACAGAGACAGAGACAGATTTAGCAAAGAGATAGAGATCATAAAATAAAACCAAACAGAAATATTGAAATTAAAGAATTTAATAAGTGAAAGAAAAATACAGCACAACTGAGAGACTCAGTGGTAGAATGGATGACAGAAGAAAGGCTATGCTTGAAGAGAAATCTTTTTAAATGACCTAATCAGACAAAATAGAAAAAGAAGAAAAAATTTAAAAGAAGGCCTTCAAAACTAGGATTAGAGGTTCCATTTGATCCAACTATTGCCCTTCTGGGTATTTTTCCAGAAAAATTAAAAACATCATACCACAGTTACAGATGTGCACGCCTGTTTATAACAGCACAATTTGTAATAGCTGAATCTTGGCAACAACCCAGGTGTCCATCAACCAAGGAATGGATAAAAAAGATGTTTTATAACATGTAATTGGATATTACTCAGCCGTAAAGGAGGATAAAGTGGAGACTTTTATAGGTAAATGGTTGCAACTTGAGGCCATACTCTTAAGTGAAATAAATCAGACCCGTATGTGTGAAAATCATATAGTCTCACTAGAGTGAGAAACTGAGCAAGTAAATAGGATTCAAAACATACAATAGATATTATGAATTGGGAAGAAACTGTTAAAAATAAAAGACAAACTGTGAGAGGGGAAAGGAAGAAAGGGAAAAAGAAAAAATATATATGTATACACAAGACAGTTCAGTTTCTCTCTGTTCCTTGAAAAAGAAAGTTTTGTGCTAATGCTATTTAGACAAGATATCACTCCTACGTCCTGTACCTGAATAACTACTATAAAGACAACTATCCGCAATGTATCACCTATTTTAAGTGTGTTACTAACCCATTGTGTAACTCGGTTTCGTTGTTTATTTTTCTTCTCTTTAAAATAAAAAAATAATGCCTTCAAGACATATGGGATATCACTGAATGAGCAAAACTCACATTATGGATTTTCTAGAAGAAAAGAGGCAAGTATAGAAAACAAACAGCAAAATAACAGCTGAAAACTTCTAAGTCCTCGAAATATTATATACATCTAGGACCTTTAATAGGATCAACCAAAAGAGATCTTCTTCAAGACATAGTATAAACAAACCACCAAAATTACAATATGAAGAGAGAATTCTAAAAGCAGCAAGAGAAAATATAAATTTTTATATAAGCAAACCCCATTAAAGTAACAGTAGACTCCTCAACAGAAACATTACAGGTCAGGAGACAATGGAATGATGTATTCCAAACTCTGAAAAATGTTGAGAAAACCAAGAATACCATAATCAGCAAAGCTTTGCTTCAGAAGTATGGGAAGTATCAGAATGTCTCAAGAACAAGCCAAAGCTGAGGGAATACATCATCACTGGGACAGCTCTGTAAGAAATGCTTAAGGGAATCCTGCAGTGTAAGTGAAAGGATGATAACTACTATGCTAATCAGCTTTCTAGTACTATAACAAATACCTGAAATAGTCAACTTACAAAGAGAAAAGGGTACCGGGGATCGAACTTGTGACCTCATGCTTGCCAGGCAGGTGCTTATGCCACTGAGCTAAATCCCCGGCCCTGAGAAAAGGTTTTTATTAGCTCACGGTTTTGGAAGTTCCAGCTCATCATCAACTGGAACCTTGCCTTTGGGCCTGTGTTGTGATAGCACATCATGATAGGGAGTACATGGTGAAACAAGCTGCTCATCTCCCAGCAGCCAGGAAGCAAAGAAGCAAAGAAAAAAGAGGAAGAGGCTAAGGTTCTACTATCTTATTGAGGACCAGGAATATAGCTCAGTGATGCCATGCCTGCCTGGCAAGTGTGAGGTCCTGAGTTTGATTCCCGGTACAAAAAAGAAAGAAGAAAGAAAGAGAGAGAAAGAAAGAAAGAAAGAAAGAAAGAAAGAAAGAAAGAAAGAAAGAAGACAGAAAGAAAAGAAAGAAGAAAGAAAGAAAGAAAGAAAGAAAGAAGAAAGAAAAGAAAGAAAGAAAGAAAGAAAGAAAGAAGAAAGAAAGAAAGAAAGAAAGAAAGAAAAATAAATATATATATCCCATTGAAAAGCATATCACCAAGGAAAAGTATGCAAAACTAGATGAAAACATGCAGAAAGGATAAAGAAAAGAGAATCATACCCTATCAATATAGAAAGTTACCAAACCACAGAGGAGAACAAAAAAGGAAGAAAAGAACAAAAGATATGTATGAAGATTAATAAAGTACCAAGAGTATATTTTACTTAACAATAATAATATTGAATAAAAATGGATTAAATTCATAATAAAATGATATTGACTGGCCAAGTTAATTATTTTAAAAGACCCCAAAAATATGCTGTCTACAAAAAACTCACTTCACCAGTGAAAACACACAGCCACTGAGAGTGAAGGTCTCGAAAAAGATACACCATGCAAATAGAAATGAGAAGTAAGCAATAGCTATGCTAATATCAGATAAAATAGGCTTTAAGTAAAAAACTGTATAATGATAAATGGACTAGTATAACAAGAGGAAATTACAATTATGTATGTATGATTTTTTTCTTAAAACAATTTAAAATAAAAATATAACATATCAAACCTACAGAATACAGCAAAAGCAGTGCTAAGAAGGACTTTTATGCCAATAAGTACCTACATCCATAAAATATAAAGATTTCAAATAAGTAGCATAATAATACAGTGCAAGGAAATAAAAGAGGTGAAACAAATTAGTAGAAGAAAAGAAATAACAAAGATCAAAGCAAAAGTAAATTAGAGACTGAAAAACAGCACGGAAGAGCAATGAAACAAAGAGTTGATTTTTTAGAAAGATAAAAAAATTAAACAAAATTTTAACTAGACTAATAAGAATAAAAGAAACAAGATCCAAATAAATAAAATTAGAGATGAAAAATGAAATATTATAATTGATACTACAGAAATACAAAAGATCACAAGGGTCTATTATGAACATGCAGGTATCTACAAAGTTGAAAATCTGAAAAAATGGAAAAATTTCTAAGCACATATAATCTGCCAAAACTGAACCACATGCACATTAAAAACCTAAACAAACCAATAACAAGTAACAAGACTGAGTAAGTAATAAAAAAAATTTCAATAAAGAAGAGCACAAAACCAGATGACTTCACTAGGGAATTTGATCAAACTTTCAAAGAACTAATGCCATTTCTTCTCAAACTACTTTAAAGTATTAAAATGGAAGTAATCCTCCCAAATTTACTCTGTGAGGCCAGAACTATCTTGATACCAAAATCAGACAAGGACACAAAACAACAATACTGTAGACCAATACCTTTGATAAACACAGATGTGAAAACTCAGAAAAATACTAACAAATCAAATTCAACAGCACATAGAAAGGATTACACACCATTATCAAGGGAAAACCAAAGATATTTCTATGTAATACAATCAATAAATGTAGTATATCACATCTACAGAGTAAAGGACAAAAACCATATGATCATGACCATTTCAATGCAGAAAAATCATTTTATAGAATTCAACATCCCTTTATAGTCTCATAAAACTGAACAAACTAGGTATGTAAGAAATGTAGCTAAAAAACAAAGCTTATCCACATGCCAAATCAATAGCCAACATCATACAGAATGTGGGAAAGCTGAATAATTTCCTCTAAGATAGGAAAAAGATAAAGATATTCACTTTCACCACTTTTATTCAATATAGTGCTGGAAGTCTTTGCCAAAGCATTAAAGAAAGAAAAAGAAATAAAGCACATCCAAGTAGAAGAGGAAGGAATCAAATTATCCCTATTCGCCAATTTGGTTTTATAGAAAGAAAACTTAAAGACTTCACAAAAAGACCTTTATAAGTGACAAGCAAATTTAGTAAGTTGCAGGACACAAAATCGACATACAAAACCAGTAGCTTTTTCATAAACTTAATAATGAAATTGCTCAAAAAATCCCATAACAATAGCTACAAGAATAAGTGAATGAATAAAATACTTAGGAATAAATTTAGTGAAATGAATGAACTCTATCATGAAATCATAGAACTTTGATGAAAACAATTTAGGAAGACACACACACACACACACACACACACACTCATGCACACAACAGAAATACATCCTAACTTCAACGACTAGACGGAAGAGTGAACTTTGTTAAAATGTCTGTACTATCCAAAGTAATCTCAGAGTTAAAGCAAATATCAAAATACCAATGATGTTCTTTATAGAAACATTTTTAAGCTTCTAAATTTTGTATAGAACTACCAAGATCCTGAATAGCCAGAACAATCCTGACCAAAAAATAAATAAATAAGTAAAGTTTGAGGCATTGCAGTAGTTGATTCAAAACACAATACAAATCTACAATAACCAAAGTAGCATTGTACAGGCACAAAAACAGACACATAACCCAACAACAGAATAGCAGGCATAAGTTCACATAGTTTCAGCCAACATTTTTTTAAATAAAACCACAAGGCCATACATTGGAGGAAGGAAAGTCTTTAATAAACGGTACTAGAGAAAATACACAGAAGAAAAAACCTATGCCACTATAGATCACCATATTTAAAAAATCAACTTAAAGTGGATCAAAGACTTAAGAGTAAGAAGCACTTAGGAAAAACATAGAAGAAGCACTTTGTGCTACTGATCAACACAAAGATTTCTTTGTACATAGCCTCAAAAGTACAGGCAACAAAAGCAAAACCTGACATCAGATTCAAAGGTTTTTGTACAGCAAAGGAAAGAATCCACCAAGTAAAGACAACTACAGAACGACACTAAGTATTTACTAACTCTTCATCCAACACCAGAATCATTTTCAGAGTATACAGGAAATTCACATGACTCAACAGCAAAATAACAATAAGAAAAAGAATAAAATCTTAAAATGGCCAAAGTAGACATCTCTCAAAAGAGGATACATAGCTAACCAATAAATATATGAAAAAATACTCAACATTACCAATCATCGGGGAAATACAAGTCCAAGCCACAATGAGATATCATCTCTCCCCAGTTGGAATGGTTATCATCAAAAACGCAAAAAGATTATGAATTCTGGAAAGGGTGTGGAAAAAGGGGAATTCATACATTGTTGGAGAGAATGCAAATTAGTACAGCCACTGTGGAAAGCAGTATGAAGTTTCCTTAGAAAATAAGAAATAGATCATACCATACGATCCGGCAATCTCACCCCTGGGTATACATCCAAAGGAATTGAAATCAGTGTATTAAAAAGATAAGTGCACTTGATGCTTATTGCAGCACTATTCGCAATAACCAAGATATGGAATCATCCTACTAGGTGTCCATTGACAGATGAATGGATAAAGAAAATGTGGCCTGTATACACAATATAAAATTATTCAGCCACAAAAAAGAAAAAAAAATGCTGTTGCTCACAGCAATCAAGATGAAAAATGGTGGACATTATGTTAAATGAAATAAATCAGAGCCAGGTGTGGTGGCATACACCTATAGTCCCAGCACTTGGGAGGCTGAGGCAGGAAGATTGCTGTAAATTGGAGGCCAGCCTTGACTACATAATGAGTTCAAGGCCAGCCTGAACTACACAGCAAGACCCTGTTTGAAAAACAAAGAAAGAAAGAAACGAAAGAAAGAAAGAAAGAAAGAAAGAAAGAAAGAAGAAAGAAAGAAAGAAAGAAAAGAAAAGAAATCAGGCACAGAAAGACTAATATTGTGTGTTTTAAAGGATATATGGAAGCTAAAAGCTAAACTCAAGGAAGTAGAAAAAAATAGTGCTTACCAGAAACTGTGACACATATAGGGGATGAGGAATGCAGAAAGGGTAGTGAATAGGCATAGGTTTAGTTGGATAGGAGGAATACCTTCTAATTTTGTCTCTGTAGCACAGTAGGGTAACCATGGTTAATAAGAATTGAGTATTTCACAATAGCTACTAGAGAGGATGTAATGATAAATGATAAAAAAGAAATGGTAAATATGTGATGTGATAGATATGCCAGTTTCCCTGATTTGATCATAGCTTGTATACATGTATTAAATTTCAATCATGAATCAATTACATGTTACTATGAGTCGATTACAAATAAGTTATTTTTTAAAGAAAAATAAAAGGTGTGCAACCAAAAATCCTTTGTACTTCTAAAGAATCAAAGAATTCTTACCCTAATGGGTATAATTGAAGAAAAATGAAGTTCCTAAGTGCTGAAATACCTCTTGCAACCATGTGGGAAAGTCAGTCTTCCTTTGAATAAATAGCACAGAAGGCCAAGAAGAGAGATGGAGTTTAAAGATTTTTAAAAAGCCACTGGATCAAACCTCATCAAAAGCCTAAATTACCTTCAAACTTCTCCTCAATTATGCGAACAGAATACTGTAATTCTCTTCATAGTTTAAGGCACTTTGAATTTTTAGTTACTTACATAAGAAAGATTTCTCACTGATATAAAAGCTTACATTATTATAATAGAAATTAAATGATTTGATTTTGCTGCAGAGTGAAATAGTATATGATTATGTTTCCTTTCATGTGCAGGACTCTGATGGTTTTTTAAAAATAATTATTATTTTCACAATCAAATTTTTCCATATGCATAGCCATAATTCTTTTCACTTAATTATATTCAACTACCTGTTTCACACTGGACTGGTGACATTCTGAGCTATCAAACTGGGCCTTCTCTTCACTATTGTTTCTTACTTCCTGAATCCTATGAATTTTCCCTTTTTATATTATTCAGGATTTTCTCAATACTTTCTATAAAATAACATGAGGGATGCAAATTTTCTATATATATAGAAGAGGTGCCTCAGTTCTGTCTTCATACTTGGCTGATATCCTAGCAGGGTATAAAATTTTGAATTGAAAATTATATCCTATGAGATTCTGATGCTATGTTCAGCTATGTTCTGGTATCCAGTGTTATTACTAAGATGTCTGGCATCATTTGATTCTACTTTTTTGTATTTGACCTTCATTGAGTTAGTTTGCTCTTTGGAAGCCTCAAAGATCTCCTTGCTCTGGGCTCTAAACCATGTCTATGATGTCCTTGACATGGATATTTTTGTCTGATATGACATGTTCTGTGTGAGCCTTTTCAGCCTAGAGTCTGCTGTCTTTTATCCTAGAAAATTTTTCCTTAGATTCTTGTGTGTTGTTCTCATTTCTTATCTTCTTTTTCCCCCTCTTCTCTCTTTATTATCCTCTCTCCAGAATCTTTTTAATCTAGGTCTTATTCTAGGGATTTCTAGGTCTTATTCTCTATATCTGTTATCATTATTCTCATCTTTTCAATCCTTTATCTTTTTGTTCTGTTGTACATCATCTATCCTTGTCTTTGTCTTCAACTAATTAAGCATTTTAAGGCTGGGGATATAGCTCAGCAGCACAGCACCTACCTGCCTGGTAATTGCAAGATCCTGAGTTCAAGTCCCACTGTTAAAAAGAGAAGAAGAAGAAGAAGAAGAAGAAGAAGAAGAAGAAGAAGAAGAAGAAGAAGAAGAAGAAGAAGAAGAAGAAGAAGAAAGGGAGGGAGGAGGAAGAGGAAAAGAAAAAAATCTTTAGCTTTTTTTTTATTTTTCCAAGCTCTTTATAGTATCTCCTTGTTTATGGATTCAGTATCTTCTCAGAAATGTAAAAATCCTCAGTAAAATACTAACAAATCAAATTTAACCACACATTAAAAGGATTATAGACCTTGACTAAGTGGAATTCATTCCAGGGGTGAAAAGACAGTTCAACATGTAGAAATCTGTAATACTGATATCACATTAATAAAATAAAGATGATCATCTTAATAGATACAGAAAAAATGGACAAAATTTAATATTCACTCATGGCTTTTCTTTAAACACTCTCAATAAAATAAGTATGAAAGGAACATATCTTAACATAATAAAGGTTAAAAATTACAAACCCCTAACTAACATCATACTTGATATGAGAAAAATGAAAGACCCAGTACAAGTCAAGGATACCCTCTCCACTTTTGTTCAGAATAGTACTGGAAGTCCCAACTAAAACATTGGGAGAAGAAAAAGAAATTTAAAAATTGAAATAAGAAATGAAAAAGTAAAATAATCTCCATTCCTATGAGTTATTTTCTGTGTAGAAAACCATAAAGACTAAAAAAACCTATTAGAACTAGTAAATTCAATAAAGTTTCAAGAACATGAAAATTAGTGGATTTTCTGTACACTGACAGTGAATTACTTGAAAAATAAATCAAGAAAAATTCAAATTTATAATAGCATCAAAAAGAATAAAATACTTAAAAATAAACTAATCAAAGAGGTGGAAGACTTGGACACTGGGAATTATAAAATGTTGATGAAAGAAATGAAGAAGATGAAAATTATGTCCCATGTTCATGGACTACAGAACCATTATTGGGCTTTTGTTTTCATTTTTTTACCAGGAATTGAACTCAGGACCTTGTACTTGTCAGGCAGGTGCTTATGCCCCCAGCCCAGAACTATTACTGTTAAATATTCATAGAATTCAAAGTGATCTAGAGTCAATACAAATTCAATGAAATCCCTATGAAAATCCAAATAATATTCTTTACAGAAATAGAAAAATAATCCTAAAATTTACATGGAATCACAAAAGATTCTGAGCAGCCAAAGCAACTGTTAGCAAGAATAATGAAGGTGGAGGAATCAAAATCATAATAAAGAGCCCAGAAATAAATGCACATGTTATCTAGTACCAATAACACATACTGTAATGGTAAAGGGCCGATTTTTCCACTAAATGGTATTGGGAAAATTGGAATACCATGCAAGAGAGGAATAAAACTGAACAATTATCTCACATCATATTTAAAGTCAGTAAAATGGCTTAAAGACTTAAATTTAAAGTCCAAAGTTATAAAATTACCAGGAGAAAATAGAGGGAAGTTTCTTGATGTTGGTCTAATTAATGATTTGGGGAATTTGGCCCCAAAATTACAACAAAAAAAGCAAATATAGACAAGGGATAACACTGAACTAAAGTTTCTGAACACCAAAAGAAAAATCAACAGAATTAAAATACAGTCTATAGAATACAGAACTATCTGAAAACTATATATCTAAATAATGGTTGATATCCAAAATTTATAAGGAATTCATGCAACTTGATACCAAGAAAAAAAATCCAATTTTAAAATGGACAAAGGACCTAATAGACATTTTGCTAAAGAAGACATAAAATTGGCAACAGGTATATGAAAATACACTGTGCATCCTGAGCTATCATGGAAATGAGAGTCAACATCACAATGAGATATTACTTCACATCTCTTAGATTAGCCATTATCAAAAAGACAAAAGAAAACCATTGGTGAAAAATGTGGAGAAAGCACTGTTAGTGGGACTGCAAATTGGAGCAGCTATTAGGGAAAACAGTAATGAGATTCCTCCAAAAATTAAAACTATAATGAGTTAGCTACTCCACTTTTAGATATATGCATTCAGTAAAATTGAGATTGGGATCTCAAAGAGAAACCTGAACTCCCATGCACAATGTAGTATCATTCACAGGAACTAAGATATCATGATAAACTAAATGTTCATTAATACTGAATGAATATAGAATATTCTATCCATATACACACAGGCAAATGCAAACATACATGTATGTATGCATGTACATGCATAGTAAAATAATATTCACCTTAAAGATAACAAATATTGTGCCTTTTAAATAAGCTTGGAAGACATCATGTTTCACGACCTAAGACAGGCTCAGACAGACATCACAGCATGATCTGTCTTGGTTACTTTTCTCCCTTTGCTAAGACAAAATGCCAACACCCAAAATTAAGGAAGGAAAGGTTTATTTAGCTCAGTGTTTGTGGAGGTTTCAGTCCATAATCAGCTGGCTCCAAGTCTGAGTGAAATGGCAAAGGGGCAACACTTCAAGGCAGCAGCAAAAAAAAAAAAAAAAAAAAAACGAAAGAAAGAGAAGAAAAGAAAAAGAAAGAGAAAAAGAAACTGGCCTGAGTGAAAAGGGAGGAACAAGGTTCTCCCACACACACACACCTATTGTAAGCAGGCTACTACCACCTCCTGGCCCCCCAGGGCAGGTGTAGCCACTCACAAATCTTTGTGCCTTGCTCTTGTACAGGATGAAGACATTTGCAAAGTAAGGATTCTGGCTCCCTGCTGAGTCTCTTAGTTAAACTTCTATACTTCTCAAATTGACACAATGTAAAAACCATAACAATCCACTCGTCCAAAAAATTTTAAACCAGTTTCCAGATACAAGACACGCTTATTCTTACCATGTCACAATTTGAACATTACAACACAGGTTTAACAATTCTTAAGAACCAGCATTAAGTCTATCAACATACTATTACATTAGAACCAAAAGGTTTCACCTCTGGCCCCCCCAAAAACTCACATACATCCCTTTTTCACAAAAGGCATTTAGTCCATCTACAAGAGTTGCCAAAATCCAAACAGTTTCAGCATTAGTGAAAAGTCCAAGTCCCAAGTCTCCTCTGGGATGTAAGTCAAACTTAGCTGCAACATCTTGCACAAATGAAAACAAAGTTAAACACTTCCAACACTAAATGGCAAAAAATAAACATAGTTGTTCCAAAAGTTACAAACAAGAGGACACAAAGGATTGGAACAAAAGCAAGTCCAAAATCCAGCAGGGCAAACATTAAGTCCTGTAGTTGCACATCCAGCATCTAAAGCAATCTATGGCAAATTGTGAGTTCCAAAGAGCTTGTGTGACTCCACCTCTATGGCACTTCTGGTGGTTGTAGTTCCCATAGCTTCTCTCTTAGGCTGGCTTTGCTCTCTCCTTGAAGCTTTCCTTAAATGATCCATGTCCCTGGTTTTTCCAAACTTCTGGGGTCTCCACTGCACCTTCACATCTTCACACATAACCCTCTCAGAGGCACACACCTGGCCTCCCAGGCCTTCCAAATTTGGAGTGGACACCTTTTAAACTTCAGAACTCTTGCATTTTGCATGCGCTTAAAACCGGTACCACATGGATGATGCTGAGGTCTGCTGCCAGTTGGAGCAGTAGCCAGGCTTTCCTCTTTCTTGGCTGTAGGGGTCCAGTGCCTGGATCCTCTGAATCCTACTTTGAGGAACAGTTTTTTCATGTTGCCACCATTCTGCAAGGTGGTGTGTCTGCTGCCATTCTGAAACATGGTGCTCTGCGGCTTTTGCCTCAAAGCAAAGTCTTTCACTTTTGCAGTTGTAAGGCTGCAAAAGTTTGAGACGTGCTGCTTTTTATGTTGCCTTCCGGCCATCTTTTTTATTTTCTTATTTCTTTTCCACAATCAAGATTTCCTCAGGTCTATCTTTGCAGTCCACAGCTTTATTGGAGCTTCCTTTCTGGTTGGATTCACAATGTTTTAAATCATCCTGTTGGGCTCTTTGTTCTTGATTTGCAACATGAATCTGGCTAAGAGCCCTAACAGTATCCATGCCATAGCCTCAATATTCAACTGCCTAGAAATTTCTTCTGCCAGATTAATTAGTCTGCTACCCTTAACCTTAGTCTTAGGAAAAAAATCTCTGGACACAAGCAAAATGCAGACAAACTTTCTGCCAAGCCATAGCACACATTGTCTGGAGCCTAACAATCAAAGCAGTCCTTCCCAGCAGAAACCTCCTGAGCCTTGTCTCTACCATCAAGATTTCTATCAGCCTTCTGGTTTCCTGAGCTCTGACCAGAATCTCTCATACAGAAAGGCCTGAAGTGTTCCAGTGTTGCTCCTTCAGGCAACATCTCCAAACCCTTCCAAATTCTTCCCATAAACCATTCTTAAAGGCTCTTGAACCACATGGTCAGGTATAGTCACAGCAACAACCCCACTCCTGGTACCAAATTCTGTCTTGTTTAGTTTTCTCTCATTGCTGGGACAAAATGCCCAGCATTGAAAATGCAGGGAGTAAATATCTATTTATCTCACTGTTTGTGGAGGTGTCAGTCCATAATCAGATGGTTCCAAGGCAGGGTGGCATGGTACAGGGGCAACACTTAAGACAGAAGCCAGCAAAAGCAGCCAGAGCAAAAGGAGGGGGGGCACCCCACAAACTTCCTTTCTTCCTCAATACTTTAAACAGGCTAACACCACCCCCTCACACCCCAGATGAGCACTCACAAAATCTCTGTGCCATCCTCTTACACAGGATGAGGATATTTACAAAGTAAGGATTCTGGCTCCCTGCTGAGTCTCTTAAACATCTAAACTTCTCTGATTGACATAATGTATTGACCATAACTGATCTTTTAAGTGTAGCATTTAAAATGGTCAAACTTGGTGGCCAGGGATATAGCTCAGAGGCATAGCACCTGCCTGGCAAGCATGAGGTTGTGAGTTCAATCCCTAATACAAAACCAAAACAAAACAAAAAAACTCAGAACACTAAGAGAATAGCAGTTGACAGGGATAAATATCAGTTGCCAGAGCAAGCAGTAAGTGGGGGGCAGATGTTGATCAACAAAGTTTTAGTTATACAAGTTGAAAAAACTCCTGGCGATCTAATGTACAAGATTGTGACTACTTTTAATAATAATATATACTTGAAATTTGATAAGAAGATAGCAAATTTTTCCCGGGGGGAGGCCAAAATAAAACAAAAGGTAAGTAGGCAAGGTGATAGATAGTTAATTAGCATGATTGTGCTCATCACTTCACAATACATATGTATCTACAAACATCAAGCTATGTCCTTGAAATAAATAAAATTTGATGTGTCAGTTATACTTTCCTAAAACCGAAAAGTGTTTGAAGCCTCCATCAATGTTGGCTTAAAATCAGCATGTATACTCACTTTGGCCGCAATAATACTAAAATTAGAACAATACAGAGATTAGCTTGGTCTCATATCAAGGATGACACAAATTTATAAAGTTTTCCATATTCTTCATGAAGCCACTATGGGAGACAATACAGTAGTTCCTTGACAAATTAAAAATAGAATTACCATTGTAATACCAAGTGAGATCTAGTAACATCCCACTTCCAGAAATATATCCCAAAGAGTCAAAAATAGGGCCCCTAGAAGATATTTGTACCCTTGTTCCCCCATAGCAACATTATTCCCAATAGACAAAAAGTGAAAGCAATCTAAGTGTCCAATAACAGATGAGTGGAGAAACAAAACATGGTATATACACTACATATGTTGTATATATATTATATACATATATGCAATAAAAGAAACTCAGTGAAAAAGGAGGAAAATTTGACACATGTTACCACCTTGATGAGTCTTGAGGCCATTTATTATGATTTAGACAGGGTTTGAACATGTCCTGGAAGGGTTAAGAGTTTGACCCCTAGTATGGCATATTGAGAAGCATTGGAATGGTCAAGAGTGTGAGGCCTTAGATCACTAGGGAAGCTGCCCTTGGAAAAGGTTAAGCACGGCTCACCCTCTAAATTGCTCTTGTTTCTCGATCTCTTCCCCCACACATATGACACCATCTTTTGTTAGGCCCTCACCAGAGGTTGAACCAAGGGAGTTGCAGAGTATTAGACTTTGACACCCCCACCCAGTATTGTGAGTTAAATAAACCTCTTTTCTGCATAAGGTTCAGCAGCCTCAGGTATAAAACCATATTTTGCTATGGTAATGGAAATCCTCACATAACATTATACCAAGTGATACAGTTTGATCACATAAGTACAAGTGCTGTACGGTTCCACTCAAATCCATAGACAGAAAATAGAATGATGGCTTCAGGGCCGGGCAAAGGCAGGAATGGAGATACAGAGTTTCACTTAGCAAAGATGAAAAGCTTCTGGAGATAGATGGTGGTATTGGCTGCTTAACAATGTGAATGTACTTAGTGCTACTGAAGTATACTTAGAAATGGTTAAGATGGTTAATGATATATTATGTATATTTTACTCACAGTTTTTCAAAGAATCACTTTGGTAGGAAAAGTGCATGCTAATGAGAGGAGAAAAAAAGGTGAGAGACTGAGCTGTAAAGATGTTTGGGAGCAAAAAGAAATGGACAAACTAGAAAAAGGTACCTTTTAGAATTAGCTGTAAGGGCCAAAGATACAGCTTAAAGGCATAAGTGCCTGCCTGGCAAGTATAAGACCATGAATTTGATATCTGGCACCAAAAAAAAAAAAACCCACCTAATTTAGGATGAATCATAAAATAATGTATTCATTCTAATGCGCTCAGGAGGCAAATCTGAACCACCAGTTGGGAAACTGAAGCTAAGTTAGTTCTTTAATCTTACAGTCACGTGACTGAACAGATGTTGATACTGAGGGTGTTTTATTGGCCTATGTTCACTATGTTTGCAATGAAGATGCCTATAAGACATCAAATGCAAATTTTTTGATGGTAAAATAACCAGTTAAGGAAATTTCAACAAGATAACGTGAGTTCTAGGAAAACCCATGGCATCAACTGGAGAAACGGAACAGATGGAGCTAGAATCATGGAGGGCACAGCTGCAGGAGTGCCAAGAGCTAGCCACAGGCACAGGCAGAATGCTGCAGAGCCTCTGCCTTGCTTACACTGGGATGTCTGACCTCCATCTATCTGCCTCATAATCTTCTTAGTGTTCACAACAGGGAGCTCACATGGGAGAAACATTTGAACAGGAAATGGTTTGAATACTTACCTTGTGGAAAGCACCTTGAAAAGCTTGTGCTAGCTCATTCACGTGCAATGATTCTGTGGGGGAGCTGCCACCAGTGTTGTCAAGATACACAAACGATGGGTGAAAACGTCAGTGAGTTGGTTGATATTATTATTAACCTTAATGACAAAGTGACTCACAAACCAGCTTATTTACCATTTTTTTCTTTTTAATTTTTTTTTTATTTTGAAAAAAAAAAAAACAAAATGAGAAAAAAACAAAATGGGGTCATTCAAAACAAAAGGATGGATATATAGTACATGCTTTTAAACCACAATACAAGGTGATCTACAATGGTTACCATGATGCCTCTTGATATCTTCAATAGAAATGCCCATATTGTCAGGCACAATAAAATTGAACATAGCAGTACAGAACAAAATCAATAGAAACAAAACAATGGAAACATTATAGGACTTCAAAAAAGGGTAATAGTCAAACCAGAATGGGTATCATAGTGAATCTTATTGTCTTCAGAGTGTTTTCCTATACTCTCAGACTTGATACTATCAAACATAACAGATTCGAATAAAATCAGTCAAGACAAGACAGCGATCAAACAAAACAGATTCAAATAAAATCAGTCAAAACAAGACAGTGAAAGCAATTCAGGGCTTCAGATTATGTTAATAGTAAATTAAAAATGGTTACGATAGTATATCCTGCTATCTTTGGAATAGCTGTCTATGCCCTCAAATCTAGTACAAGTAGACAAACTGGAACAGAATATAACCAAACTAAACAGAGCGATGAAAACAATATGGGTTTCAAATCATGATACAAGATTAACAATGTCCTCTGCCTTCCCTTTTTAGACAACTCCTCCCTTTTCACTTTCACAGGGTGCATTGTACAATTTGTATCCCACTAACTCCTCTAGTTTTTAGATTAGGGAGACAACCTCTATTTACCTAAGTGGTTCTGAACCTTTTTTAGCCCTGAGCTTGATCTCAAGTTGTGTCCATTTACTTACAAGAGCCTCAAGGTTTTCCTTCCTTATAGCTGAGTAGTTCTCCGTTGTATAAAAGTATTATGTCTTTCCAACCAATCTGCAGCTGATGGGCAGGCTACTCCCACTTTTTTCTGGTTCATTGTCACATAGAGCATTATTTTCTCATCTTTGACTTTCAGTCCACAAACCCTCTTTCAGGTTAATTATATTTCTTACATAGAGCATCTTGATGGACCCTATCTCCTGATCCACTCTGCCTGTGTTTCTTTTTATTAGTGTACCGAGGCCTCTATGTTAGTGATTATGGCCAATCTTCTCTGTCTTATCTCTGCCATGCTATTTTTCTGTTGTTGATTGTCTACTTTTCCTCTTCATTCCACTGTCTGCCCCATTCAATGAGCCCCCTCTGCCACTGTTCCTGAAACCATGGTCTTTTATTCTCTCTCTATAGAATGTCCTTCAATATTTTTTGTAAGGTTGGATTG
>PVJX010034850.1:0-18633 GCA_004027295.1 Dolichotis patagonum | reverse complement strand
CTGAGTCATTTAGTTGAACTTCTAAATTCCTCAAGTTAACACAATGTAACAAGCATTGCAATCCACTCCTTGTCAATATGGCTGCCAGACACATTTCTTTAAACTAGTTTCCAATACAAAAACATGCTTATTGTTATCATTTTACAACTTGAATATTATAAAATAGGTTTAACAACCCTTAAAAACCAGTAATAAGTCTATCAGCATTATATTGCATTAGAACCATAATATTCCACCCCTGACCACTCAAAGACTCATGCACATCCCTTTAAGCAAAAGGTATTTAGTCCATCTCTAAAAGTTGCCCAAGTCCTAACAGTTTCAACATTGCTGAAAAGTCCAAGTCCCCAGCCTCCTCCAAGATGTAAGGCAAACCCTTGAGCTCCCATACATATGAAAAGTTAAACATTTCCAGCGTTCACTGGCACAAAATCAGTATTCTGATTTCAAAAGTTACAAAAAGGGATACAAAGTAATGGGACCAAAGCAAGTCCAAAATCCAGCAGGGCAAATATTAAGCCCTGTAGTTCCATGTCCAGCAGCCAAAGCAATCTGTGGCGAGTTGTGAGCTCCAAAAGGCTTGGATGGTTCCACCCTCTGGTGCTCCTGGTGGTAGTAGCTCCTGGGGTTTCTCTCTGGGGCCCACTCTGCTCCTCCTTTGCATGTGTCCTCAGATGATTCGTGCACCTGGCTTTTCCAAACGTCTGGGGTCTTCACTGCACCGTCAGCTTTACACTCACAGCTTCACATGCTGCCTTCTCGGGAACACACTGACCGGCCTCCCAGGCCTTCTGAAACAGGGCGGGAAGCCTTCTTAACTTCAAAACTCTTGCATTCTATATGCACCTAAAACCAGGACCATGTGGATGATGCCAAAATCTGCTGCCAGCTGAAGCGGTAGCCAGGCTTACCTCTCTCTTGGCTGTACGGGGTCGAGTGTCTGGATCACAGGGCATTCTGAATCCAATTCTGAGGAACAGGCTTTCTGCACTGTCACCATTCTGGACCGTGGTGTTCTGTGGCTTTTTTCTTAAACAATTTCCAAACAATTTTATTGAAATGTGCCAAGAATACATAGGCAGCACAAATGTATGAACAGGAAAAAAAAATCACATGTACAATAATTTTTAAAAAGTGAAGGTTAATCTTGGGAGATATCAGTTCCCCTCTCCCATCCCCTCCAGACTTCCAGCATTTCCATTATGGTTAAGCCTCTACTAACTAGCATTAAAAAAAGGAATACAAGAACTTTTGCAAAAAGAAAAAACAACAAAGAAACCCCAATGGCAAAAACGAAAGAGAACCATTTTCCTGCTTAGGTGGCTCTTCCTGGGCCCCTGATTAGGAGGCATGCTGAGCAGTGGAGAAGCACAACTTCAGAGTGTAAGGGTAGGGGCCGTTTGGGTTCTTCATCTGATAATGGTTCAGGAAGCCCAAGGTCCCCAGGGCATCACTCGTGGATTCCCACTCCAGCAGCCCAGAGGAGCTGGTTTCGGCGTGTCCTTCTCTAAATGATGAATACTTCTACTACTGTGACAACATTAACGGTCCTCATGCTGAAACCGCCAGCGGATGCCAGAATTTGCAGTGTGGTTTTCGAGCCTGCTGCTGATCTGGCGAATGACCCTTGACTTCTGACCTTTGTCTACATTTAGCTGAGCAGGCTTCCTTTCATGCACTTTACTTATAGCACATTTCTTGTGTTAACATCCCTTTTTGAGTGTGTCTTGTTTTGGCCTCATTCTTTACAACCTCAGAAATCTTAATACCAGTGAATTGTACAGTGTTGTTTCTTATGCACAATATATTTTTGTTTTAGAAAGGTATTAGGGCTTTTCTTAAGAGTGAGAACAGTCTTACTGGATTTCTTTTAAACAAAATGCTTCAAAAAGAATGTTACTAGCCAGGCATGGTGGTGTATACCCCTAATCCAGCATTTGGGAGGCTGAGGAAGTAGGATTGCTGTGAATTCAAGGCCAGTCTGGCCTATGTAGTTAGTTCAAGGCCAACCTGAACTACATAATGAGACCCTGTCTCAACAAAAATGTCACTAATGCAGTGCCATTGAAAGTATGGCTTAGATTATTTTGAAGTTTTGGAAAAAATTTTGGGCATTATTGGTTCTTTTTATGTATAAACACTGTACCCAACTTTGCAGGTCATTGCAGACATACATTTCTGAAGTTTATTTTTAAAGACTGCACATGTTGGAAACTAATCTCTTCCATAACATTTTTTTTTACTAGAACAATTATAAGGGGGCCAATTCAAGCACACCCACATACGAGATCCTTTGAGGTTATGGAACGATTGGCTTTGTGGAGTGAGCTCAGTGAGCTAGCAGGGCACCAGTTTATTTATATTTGCTTTTGTCCAAAACCCCTGGTTCTACCACTGCCCTAAATTGTCAGACTCAAAACTTTTGCAGTTTTGAGGCTGTAGAGGGTGGTGACTTGCAGCTCCTTGTGATGCCCTCAGGCCATCTTTTATATTCTCCTGTTCCTTCTCCTCAATCAAGATCTCCTCAGTTCTATCCTTATAGTCTACAGCTTTACTGGAGCTTCCATTCTCACCAAACTCACATTGTAAATCATTCTACTGGGCTCTGTGCTCTTGATTCTTAACACAAAACTGGCTAAAAGCCCCCAACAGCAGCTATGTGAGAGCCTCAGCACTGGACTGCCTTGAAATTTCTTCTACCAGATTAATTAGTTTGCTGCTCTTAATGGTAGCCTTAGGCAAAGTCTCTGAACAAAAGCAAAATGCGACAAACTTTCTGCCAAACCATGAGACACATGAACTGGACTCCAAAAGCCAGTGCAGCCCTTCTTTCCAGCAGAAGAATGCTGAACCCAGTCTTTACTAGCAGGATGCCTTCTGGTCTTCTGAGCTCTGACCAGAATATCCTGTACAGAATGAGCAGAGGTATTCCAGCTGTACTCTTTCAGGAGACATCTTTGAACCTTTCCAAACTCTCCCTTAAAGCCATTCCCAAAGACACTTGAACCACATGGTAAGGTATAGACATTGAAGTGACCCCACTCCTGCAACAAAATTCTGTTTTTGATGCTTTTCTTCTGTTGTTGAAACAAAGTACCAGCACACAAAATTGAGGAAGGAAAAGATTTATTTAACTCACAGTTTGTAGAGGTCTCAGTCCATAATCAGCTGGCTCCAAGGCAGGGTGGTGTAGTGAGGGGCAACAGTTCAAGAGAGCCGAAGACAGCAAAAGCAGCAAGAGCAAAACATGGGGGGAGGCTTCTTCCTTCCCTTCTACAGTATGTAAGCTACCTACCCTATGGTGGGACCTCTACACCCTAGGATGCAAAATCACTAAGTCATTTAGCTAAACTTCCAAACTTCTCAAGTTGACACAATGTATCAACCTTACAGTGGATAATGCCTTTGCCTTCTGCATTCTTCTCCAGGTGAGAATGTTTCAGCTCCATCTCTCCTGAGGGACACACCACTCTTTGGGATCCAAGCGGGTTCCTTAAATTTAACCTGTGTAATGAGGCTGTACTTCTTACCATCTCTCTTACTGCTACCCAAGCAGCTGGAAATTTGAGGACTTAACATCTATAATGTACCAAAGAGACTCAGTTTTGTTCAGAATGGCAAATCAGAGATAGTGAAGGATTTTAATCAAGGGAATAATATGCTCAGATTTGGCTTTAGAAAAATAACCACCAATATTATTAAAGTGTGAAAAGCAGAAAGATCAGTTAGGTCATAGATAATTGTAGACACAAGAAGCTGAAGACCTGGATAAGAAAAGAGTGGACTTTAAAGATGCCAAAAAGTTTCCCTGACTGGATGACTGATTAGCTGAGAGGAACAGATGTTGATGAGTTGACTAGTTGAACTGCACATCTGGCTGACCACTACATTTATTATGTGCCCCATTTAATTATCAAGTAAGTTCTACTTTGAACTAAAAATATTACACTTAGAAATTCCCAGCTTGCAAAACTGTCAGAATCATGAAGAGAGTTAAGGCTTGCTGTAAATGGGTAAATACTTAAGAGAGGGATGCACTGTAAAGATTACTAAATTCCAAAGTGGTTAATTATGTCCAGCTGAGAGCTGGATGCATGAGTCTTTGGATCAAAAGAGAAGTGGAGCAATCAATTTTGCAATGTTGCCTTAATTGAGATTTGTTGGTATATAAGAGATTACCCAGAAAATGAAAAGTTAGGAATAATAAGGGAAAATCCTGATAGAGACTGAATAGAGCAGGGAAAAATGGTTATATGGGGGCTAGAGAACTGACATGAAAGATAAGATGACAAGCTGAAGTGTGCACTGGCAGTAGTGTCAACTGGATATTGAGTGACATAACAATTGGGCTAAAAATTAACTGTAAACTATGAAATCCAGACAACAAAAGAAATGGGGAACAAGGCCCAAGAGAGAGTGTTGTGCAGGTAAAGAACTCACAAGAAATCTCTGACCTATGCATCCGATATTGTGATATCTCAAGAGAAATGGTTACGTTTGGAAAAATAAAATTGTGTGCAGCCATAGTATGTATCCCAGCAAGGTAGGACTGATTTTATCTATTGTTCTTACATGTGTATTTAACTTGCTAAAGTCTGAAGATGGAGAGAACTACAGCATACATACCAAAATGCATATAACTCATTCAATGTGTTACTGTTTCTTCATATTTCAGACTGTCACAAATTCTCTCTGGAATATGAGACTGTAACACAGCACAGGGAGATGATGATGATGACAAGGAAAAAGAAAGTTTTAACCTAAGTTCAGAAGTGTGTATCTCATGGCTGCCATTGTTGCACTGAATTAAAGGATGTGATTAATTCATAATGGCAGTCACATTCTGCAAGAATCATCTCACACTGGCTTGTTCCAGAGAGCTAACTTTTCACTATTGAAGGGTCAATATTTGTCCACAGTGTTATCTCAGATGAATGAATTTTAAGTTACTCTCATTTTCCTGTAAGACAAAGTAATTTTATTTATCTGACTTTGTAGCTTCTCCTAACTGCATTTTTAAAGAACGAAGTTTTCTTACTTTCCAGTTATTTAGATGCAAATCTTCAGTATCAATTATACTTTCTCCACCATTTTATCCTTAGTGACATTAACCAATTTCCACATCTCCCTGTTGTTGAAACAAAGGAAAACGCTGATATTTGTGCAGTGGTCTTTCTGTGTATCCAACCAAGAATCTCTAATCCCTTTTCACTCAGGCAATGCAAACCTTTCAATTTGCCTTCTTTTGTTTTGTTTAAAGTGCTCTTTTGTGTCTACTTCTGATTATGCGTAACATATACCTTTTTATGACCTGTCTCCAGGCCCCCTAGGCTTAAAACAGTCAGCAGTGATTTTTCTTACCTTTAATGGTGCCTCTGACATTGGTTGGATTTGTTCTTATCTTCTCAGGACTTCAAGATTTATTATTTCAATGCATTCACTTGTCTGCCTATTATTTTTCCTTTTGCTTTTTGCATGGTCATTCATAAACATATCTCTTGCTGTACTTTGACTTTCGCTCTTTCTCTGGCTCTTAAGAGGAATGGACTCTAATCTCTGCATTATTCCTGGAGTGAGAAACACTGACTATCTCTTTCATTTCACCTGTTTGTAATTCATCTAAAATGCTTTTGTCTGCACCCTGCTGACATTCTCTGCATATTGTTTTAGCAGATTTGGAGGGAGTGTCATTTTCATCAGTTTCTTTCTCTTTTCCCTCAGCAACCATGCTTGGTCTGTTTTCACCCTATATAGGGAGACTGATAAATAAATGTGTGATGTACACATATCACCCCCCACACACACACACAGAGTCATCTCTTTTCTTCCTTCTCTTTCAAGTCCCTTCTTTCCTGCCTTGCTTTAGGTCTCACAGGTATCCATTTCCTTGTCTATACTCCCATGGGCTTCTGTGTGAGTTTATGGGCTTTCAGCTTTTCCTGTATATTAGAATTTTGTGGGAATTTAAAAAGAAACTACCACTTTTGGGTACTGAAATCAGCAAAATAATTTTACTTCTTTGTGGATAGATTGAAGACTTTTCATGTGGTTTTAGTATATACCTATGAGTGAGAAATCCTGGTTTTCTTATGCTTACCCAGTTTGTCATCTCTTTCCTTTCTTTTCAAGTAAGGTGGGTAAGGAAGAATTAGAAAAAGTGGGGAAAATGGAGGGGGAAATAAAACAATGAAGACAAGTAAGCAGTGTGAAGAGAATGCTGAGAGAAATAGAGAAAGTAGCGCAAGAGGGGAGACATATTTGTCAAACTGATAAATTTACCTAGGAATGGCTGCTACCCATGCAGGTTGTGTCTCTGCCAATCACACTGGTGACTCTGGGCATAGTTGAACATTTCTTACATGGCCCTGCACCTTACACATTTGAGAAGTAAGTGTCAGCCTCAAAGCAATTGACAAGTGTCAGAAAAACGGAGAAAATGCATTCTTTCTTATTTTTATTTATTTTAGTTTCTAGCACCAATAAACAGATAACATGTTAGAAATTAATTGACTGTGGTCTCTAATAAAGTTTAAATGTCGTGTATATTGGCAGTGTGTGAAAGCCTTTGGTTATGCTTGTATATAGTTGTATACTCTGTGGTATTCCCAAAATTTGCAGGCTCACAGGATTGTTTGCTTGCTTGTTTAGTATTTAAACTTTAAAGCTTCTCAGCAAGCTCATAATGAAGATTTTGATTCAGTGGGTCTGGAGTTGGCTCCAGGAACTTGTGCGTGCTTGTGTTTGTACGTGTTACCTAAGATTCAAAGGTGATCGCTATGATTAAATGAAATTTATGGGAAGCCACTGATTTAGACTGAGGTTCTGCAATAGACCAAACCCAATGAAATGAAACCAGAATCAGTCTTTGAGCTGCTTGACACACACTCAGACTGCACTTGGAAATGAGCCATTCTTCCAGGAACCACCCGCGAATCTGCAGAGTCCAACTTCCTGAGCCAAGGAAGTTGCCCCAATTTTCTTCCCTCTGTAAGGAAAGTAACTTTGAAATGACCAACTCACCTTTTGTTTCCTTTTCTGCTTTCTTTAGCCACTCTCTGCTCATGAGGTCCCTTCTTCTGCTCAGCTCACGGAGCACCCATTTAATTTTGTAGACTAAGGGGCCAACTGATTCCAGAATCACCTGAAAACACCAACTAGACCTTTCAACTAAATTTGGTAGGGAATAGGGAAATACTAGAAAACATTGATCTTGGTTTAATTTAAAGCAAAGCTAAAACTATATCTATTATCTATCAATCATCTATCTGTCAATTCTATTTCTTTAGAGAATGGTAATATAGCATTTTTGAATATATGAGTTCTACTCATTTCAGACCAGTGCTATCTACCTAGAAGAATAGAATAAAAGGAAAACTCATACACAATTATGCGAAAGGATTTCCTAAGCCGCTCACGGGATCAGAGGCTGGAGAGGCTGCCAGGACCCTGTGTGGCCTGAAGGGCCGCAGGACCCAGCACGAGGGGGTCAGGGTGGCGGCAGCAGGTCCAGCCAGAGGTCTCCAAGTGCACTACAGAGTTGACAGTGCCAGTCTGTGTTTGCAGCTGAAGAAACTGGAGATTGATGGCCAAAGCTGATCTCAAAGATTGATGCCCTTCCCACGTGGAAGCGCTGCCATCTTCCCTTTTATTCTGTCCAGGAAAGAACCACATGGCATGGTTGGTGCCATCCACACTTGGGCTGGGTCTCCCCACTCGCTCGCTGGCCTGCAGTTTAGTCATTTGCGGCCAAGCCCACCCTGTGCTCCACTAATCTGCCTGGTTTGTAATCAGCCAAATCTGACATATCAAGGTTAATGGTCACTTGGTCTATTTTCTGCGAGTTTCTCCCCATTTCTTTGAAGTGGAAGCTCATCCATTGTTGGCTCTGAATGCACTGTATAACTTTAGTTTATTAAAAGTGAAACTGATCAATCTTGTAATAGTCCCTAAGAAAGAAGAAAACAACACCATCCCGACTCTGATTAATTTAAACTAAATTGGAATCTATTGCAAAGAAATCAGGAAGTTGTTAATGTACCAGCTCCCCATGGTGACTGTGACCACCATGTACTGTAAAGGAGGAGTCATGCAAACAAAATGTACAGAGAAAGAATTTCCCTAAGTCCTGAAGACCTGCTCTTAGAAAGGTCAATGCATCTGTGCTCTAGAATAAATATGAGCTGAGAAACTGAAAACATAACATTTGCAGTTTTAATTATGGCAAGGAAGAGTCAACACCTTTCCAAACTCTGGTCCAGCAGCCACCTCTGGTGTCCCAGACTAACACGGCTCCACTTTCTGGTGATGGACTTATTACTGCCTTAAAACATCCATGCACATTTAACTGCGCAGTGTCACCCTGCCAGTTTTCAACAATGAATCACTCTACCATCTACTTTCAAGTTTTATTCCCATGTTGCTGGACTTTGCATGATCAACTTTCAAAATTGTGCTGACTAAAAAATTCAGGCTAGCTTAACCCTGAGTCATCAGTTTGCCCATCGTTCTTCCTTGGCCTTTCTCCCTTCTTCTCTGCATCTTTGGTCCCACACTTTGATTCTGTCCTGTCAGTTCAGTGTTACGAACCAGAAGCTAGGAACCATGTTTCATGCTCTAACACACCACCCGAGATATGATAAGACCCTTGGGAGAAGAAGAAAAAACTTCTAAGCGATCTAGGCAAGTAGTAGTCATGGCTATATTTTATTCTAGTTCTGATGAATCCCTTTGTGCAACTCACAAGCTTGTTAAATGTTGTATTTGCATAACACTGCACATACCTCTGGGAGCAGATCCTGCACCATTTTCCTTGTGCTTTCTTACTATGGAGACCATGAGATTCACCTCGCATTACTTCATTCTGGAAAGTGTGTCTGCAATCAAGAAGGCCCTGTGCTCCCTGGCGCTCACTCTGTGTCTCTGCAGAAGATGCCCTGTGCCCTTAGAATGCTTGCTTCATTGAGCTAAATGTCACGAATGTCTGCTCCTTCCTTCACAAAACCCACTCATTCAAATCAGAGAGAATACAGTTTATAAGCCAGTGAAGAAGAAGGATTTGCCTGAGAGGTAAAGGTTGCTGCGTTGCAGTGTGGGGGTTGTCTCCTGAAAGCCCAGATGGAAGACTCGCTGCTTCCCTCCGAAACACTGCCCTCTGACTGGTCCTCAGAAGCCTTTTTCCCAAAGAAAACTCTTGTTTTCTCACAGTGTGTTTCTCCCTATGCAACCTAAATTATTGTCATACATTCAATTGTTGAGTTTAATTTAGCATTTCAGTGACACCCAAAATTCTCTTTCTTCCACTCGATATTGTTAAGCAATTACATTCTTTGACATCAAAGCCATGCATCTGGGATTTCCTGGTTGGTCAGTGCAGTGATTCTTTAAAATTTTTAAATTTTTTAAAATTTTCAAAACAAAAGGATAGAAATTATACAGAATTTCAAAGAATAGCAAATTAACACTAGTTAATATATTGCACATTGTTATCTTAGAAGTTGTTCAGATTAAAGATTTGGGTGTGAGAAAAATGATCAAACAATGAAAGCACAAACTGTTCTTTTTGCTGAACTTACAGAGATTGGCAGTATAGTTATCTATCTTGTAATATATATAAGTATATATACACACATATATATATATACTCACACCTATATACATATAATCTCTTCCCTTCTTCTTGCAATGATTTTATAGTAATAGAAATTTAAAGTATAGCCAGTAACTCATCCAACTAATAAGTCTATGGGAAAGTTTTGGAACAAAATGAATGCAATTAATCTGATTTTATATCTATCTATATAAATTCAACTGTTGGCAATTTTAAGATAATGTGTGTGTATGTGTTTGTGTGTGCATGAGTAGACGAAGACTTCCACTTTCTGCTTGGCTTTGCCTGGGAAGGCCTGGCAAACTGCTATGGCATTTATCGATACAGCAGTAATAAAGACATTTTGGCAACACGTAGTTACCATACAAGGATTATTATACCTCCAAACCTAGCTGGGACTCACACCTCCATTTCCGTGGGATATTTCATGGCCAGCACAGCCCTTAGCCAAGAATAGCTGTAACTTGTCGGTCCACGAGCCAGACTCCTTGAGATTCGTGAGACATGTTCATATAACTTGTAAGATAGTATAGAAGGATTTTAATATCCAGAACGTCGAGCGATACAGCCAACCGTTTTGAATTCTTAGGTTAAATGTTCGTGTGAAGGGTAGAAGACCCTGTAGACCGGAGGAGCCGGGTCCTCAGTGGTGCTGCTCAGCTGGCCGGGTCAGGCCGCCCGCTGGCGCCTGGAGGACAACGTCCGCTGCCAGTGGGTGTGGATTCCAGGTGCTGCAGATGCAGAAATAAATCGGAAGCGCCCTCTTTCCAAGAGGCTGGACTAGCTGAGAAGACCAGGACACAAGATGGTTCCAGTGCTGAATCTACTATAAAGAAAGTAGATCGCAGCACCTGAGGGTACCTTGGGGACAGCGGTGTGCAGCTTTGGAGGGAGAGATCTGGGGAGAGAGAGATGCAGGTCACCCAAGAGATAGCATTCGGCACTGCCCGTGTCTATTCTGAGAGTCCCTGGCAGCCACTGGCGTCACAGAAGGTAGCGAAGGTCCGTTTACACTTGGGCAAGCACACCAAGGCTGGGCAAATACCCAGGCTAGGAGAACTGTGAGGGGTTCAGTGCCACAGCGCCATGAAAACGCACAGAAGCGGGACAGAAGACCAGAGGTGCGGCACCAAGATGGTGAGCAGGGCGCATTTAGGGTATTTGGGAGAAAAACTGTCAGGGCGTGGGTGGATAGGAATGGGGTGTAGGAGGAGAAGGGAATTCAGCTAGCCGCCTCACTTTGCCTTGCCCCTCCCCATGGATTAGTTTTGTTATAAATACAGAAAATCCATTTTTCTTCCTCCCACGTGTTAATTCCTGGGGAAACCGTGCACATGGGCCCTTTTCCTTAGCTTTGTTCTTTGTGACAGCACAATAATGAATTCCAAACTAAAAAACAAGTAAATGAATATAATTTCCATACTATTATGCCAAAGGGAATGGAATTCACCAGCACTTTTGCTCTTCGAAAGTCTGTTTTGCTTCTCCTATTCCCCAAAGAAAAATGGCACTTGATGGCGGGATTGCCGCACTTCCCCATCTCCCGCCTCCATCAGCGGTGCTAACATCAAAACTAGGACATCGTGTTCCTCTTCACATGAGGGCTAATTGCTAGCTTGAGGCTAAGAACACTACAAAAGAAATGATATTGGCACTTGTTACTGAGTACTTGCTTTTTGCCAGGCATAGTTGTTCATGCTTTATGTATATTAAAAAACTTGACTCCCCGACAATCTTATGATGGATTGTAGAGATGAGGCAGGAAGGCACTGAAGCGCAGACATTGCTCAGGGTCATAGGGTATCTGCATGATCAAACCGACCCCAGTTCCAGGCTGCCAGACTGAGAGGCCTGACACATTATACCAGGAGCTGCCATTGCTTCCTATCTTGCTGCTTCATAAATAGAGGAAGAACTGCTTTTTCTACCATTCTTTCTAATTGTGAGGAGAGAAGCAATGGCCTCTTAATATCAGAGACGAGAAATTAACCTAAATCTTCATTGATCGCCCATGGTGGGAATGTAGGTAACCACATATGCCGCCATCACTAATATTTCTGAAAATGATTTTATTCTGACTCTACAACATGAAAATTCCTCACAAACACTCATAAATAAAAATGTAATGCATCGGAGAAGGCAATGCCTGGTGTACATTTGATATGCTTTCAACTTGGACTTTTATATATTTCAGAATGTAAGAATTATCCTAGTGTTAGGAATGGGATTCAAAATTAGTAATTTTTCCAGGGTCACTCAGCATGGTTCAGAGTTAAAATGATCACTTCTGTGTAAATCTAAATCCTCAGGCATTTTCCTAAACATTATCCTATGTAGTTAGTGAATTAGAGAAGACGGTAACACCTTAGCCAAACTGGATAATCATACTCCACCAGTAAACACTCATAGTTCAGCAACCCTTCAGAGTCAATGGAACTTTTATAACAAAAGCCTCTATGAGAATAGGGTTGTTTTTAAATGTTGTTTTCCCATTACATAAGCTTTTGTCATAAGATACTTATTCTTTAAGAACAAAACAACGCAAGCCTAAAATGAAGTAAAAGTATGAAGCTATTGTTTTGAATGGGAAAAACCATAGAAATGATGTATATTCTGCCTGACTTCATGGTTGGGTAATCAAGAGGTATATATATATTTTTTTTACATTTTGCCCACTATGATGTGTATATGTCTTTCCAGATGAGTAATATTTTTCTCTGTTTTGTTCCTGAGTGGCTTTCTTTCATGCACACATGTCCATGTGTTTTCACTGCTACCACGGAGCCTTGCCATAAATAGAAAATTGACAAATCTTGTTGATTTTTGTCTACCAAGAAATTTTTTTATACACATTTTTAAAATTTATTGGATCTTTCCAAATCATTCTCCAGATTACGATTCTCTGTATACCACAGAAAGCAAGTTCATTTACTCAAGCTTTTGTTTTTTAAAACTTTACTTTAATAAATAAAAACATGAAATTGTGTATATTAATGTAGCACCACATAATATTTTGATATACGTACTATACTGAGCAATGTTTCAGTCAGGGTAAACATATTTATCTCCTTATTTAATGTTTCTTTATGGTAAAAACTTTCAGAATCCTTTCTTCTAGCTTTTGAGAATGACCAGCACAGTATTATTCTGCACAGAACCTGTTATGCACTATCTGTAGTGACACCAGTACTTCCCAGTCCTTTCCACATCTCCCTCCCAGTCTCCAGAAACCGTCAATCTGCTCTTCTGTAAGACTGACATTTTCAAAACACACAGATAAGTGAAATCTTCCTCGGCATGCCTTCCGATGTGTGGTTTGTTCTGCCTAACGTAATGATCTCTATTCCATCCGTGTTATCAGAAATTGAAGTGTTTTATTTTTTTCTATGTATACATAATGCTCCATCATATTTATGTATCTGTTATGGTTGATACGTTGTGTCAACTTGAAAAGTTTAGAAGCTTAACTAACAGACTCAGCAGGGAACCAGGGTTCTTGCTTTGTAAATATCCTCATCCCATGGGTGGCCTGTATATAAGGGAGGAGAGAGGCTTGCTCTTTCCCCCTTTTTGCTCTGGCTGATTTTGCTGGATGCTGCCTTGAAATGTGTGCCATGCCACCCTACCTGGGAGTCAGCTGATTATAGACTGAAACCTCTGCAATTGTAAGCTAAAAAGGACTTTTTTTCCTTCATTTTGGGTGTTAGGTATTTTGTCCCAACAATGAGAGACAAGTAACGAAGATAGAATTTGGTACCAGAGGAGTGGGGTTATTGCTGTGACTATACCTGACCATGTGGTTTAAGAACCTTTGGGAATGGCTTGTGGGAAGAGTTTGGAAAGGTTCAGAGATGTAGCCTGAAAGAATAGCTCTGGAACATCTTAGGCTGTTTTGTATGGAAGATTCTGGTCAGAGCTCAGACCAGAAACCAGTGAAGACCAGGCTCAGGAGGTTTCTGCTGGGAAGAAGGACTGCATTGGGTGCTAGACTCCAGGTGATGTGTGTTATGGCTTACCAGAAAGTTTGTCTGCATTTTGCTCATGTCCAGAGATTTTGCTTGAGACTAAGATTAAGGGCTGCAGATTAATTAATATGGCAGAAGAAATCTCAAGGCAATCAAATGATGAGGCTGTGGCATAGCTATTATTGGGGGCTTTTAGCCAGATTTATGTTGCCAATCAAAAATAGAGTCCAGCAGGATGATTTAAAACATTGTGAATTTGGCCATAAAGGAAGCTCGAATAAGGAAGTGAACTGCAAAGATAGAGCTGAAGAAATCTTGACTGTTGAAAAGGAAGAAGCAAATAAAAAACATGGCCTGAAGGCATCATAAAAATCAGGAAGTCTATATATCTATATCTATATCTGTCTCATATATTCTCCATCCATTGGTTCATGAACACTTAGATTTCCTATTTCTTGGCTATCATGAACATATCACTGCAGTGAATGCTGGAGTAGAGATGTCTCTTCAGCATACTGCTTTCATTTCCTTTACATATATCCTCATGAAATTAGGATTGGTGAATTGTATAGTAGTTATATTTTAGTATTTTAAGGAATTGTCATATTGCTTTCCATAATGGCTCTACTACTGTTTATTTCTATCAGCTGAGAATTAGGATTTCTGTGTCTCTATATGCTTGGCAATTCTTACTTTTTAAGTCTTTCTTCTAACAGTCATTTTACTAAAGGCAGGTGTCATGGTTTGTTGGTGGCCCCCAAGCCTCATGTATTTGCATTGTGCATTTGTGATTGGTTCATTGTCTACTGCTTGGATTGGCGGTGTGAGTGCTACACCCTCCTAGGGGGTGGAGCAGGGATGTGATGTAATGGCAGGAAGAAGGTCTCTCTCTCTTGCCGGTTTCCGCTTATGGTTTGCAGCCGCCATGAGCCGTGGCCCTGCCATGCCACCTGCCTTGGAGCCAACTGAGTATGGACTGAAACCTCCAAAACCTGTAAGAAATAAACCTTTCCTTTCCCAACTCTAGGCATCAGGTATTTTGTCTCAGCAATGAGTAAAAAGTAGCTAAGACAGCAGGTGATATTTCAGAGTGGTTTTGATTTGTGTTTCCCTGATAATTAATGGCGAGGAACCTTCTTTCATATACCTATTGGATAGTCCTATGTTGTTTTAGAAGGGTCTGCTTAGATTAATTCTTCATTTGAATTGGGTTATTCAGTTTTTGGTTATTAGGCCTTTGGAGCTCTTTATGTATTCTGGGTTTCAACTCTTCAAATGTTGTTCCTGCATATATTTTCTCTCCATATACTGTGACTGTACTCTGTTTTTCCATTGCTGTGCAGAGGTCTTTAGTTTGACATAATTTCATTTGTGTATTTTTGGCTTTGTATTGCACATTCCAATATTCTAGAGCATTTCCTCTGTTTGCATCTAGTAGTTTTTTAGTTTCTGGTCTTACATTGAAGTCTATCATCCATTTTGAACTGATTTTTGTTACTGGTAGAACATATAAATCTAGTTTCATTCTGCACATGGATGTCTAATTTTTTCAGTTTAATTTGTTGAAAATACTCTCCTTTACCCACTGATGTTTCTTGGTAACATCATTGAGGGTCAGTTGGGTTTGATGTCTGAATTTCCTTGTAGGCTTTTCATTCTGTTCTTTGGGTCTATATTTCTGTTATAATACAGATAACATACTATTTTGATGACTACAGATTTGTAGTGTTTTTTCAAGTCAGATAACATATTGCTTCATTCTTTGTTGTTTTTGCTTAGAATGCCTTTTGCTATTTGGGTATTTTATGGCTCCATATAAATTTTAGATTGTTTTGAGTGAAGAATGTCATTGGTATTTTGACAATCATGGAGCCTGTAAATCGCTTTGGTTAGTATATCGGCCAGCTTTCCTTTTGTTGGGGCAAAACATTTGCAATGTACAGGAGACATTTAGTGTGGCTCACATCTTAGCAACTTTAGTCCATGGTCCTGGCTCCAAGGCAGAAGCATCATGGCAGAAGGTCTGGTTGAGCAAAGATGCTCAGTTCCTGGCATCCAGAACGCAGAGCAAAGAGGAAGAGCTCAAAAGGGGATGGACCCAAGGAGCAGACAGCGTCCCAAAGGCCACGCGCTCGTCACCCATCCAGACGTGCACAAAATTATGCTGTTCTAATCTCTAGGGTTGATTAAGTTGGCAGTCACGATCCACCATCACAGGTGGGACAGACATTTTAAAAATATTGGTGCTTTCAATTCATCGTTGTGGTGATATTTTCTACTTGCTTAATTTTGCTCATCAATATTTCATAATTTTCATTATAGAAATCTTCCTCCACTTTGATTAAATTTATTTCTGGTATTTCTGTAGATATTGTAAATGTGATTACTTTTCTTAATCTGTATTGAAGTAATTCCATATTTGCATGGCAATATTACTGAACATTATACAGTATGTTGATTTTATATCTTATAAGTTTGGTAAATTCATTTTATTAGTTATAACATTGTAGTCAGCACCAGTTTTGGATTTTTCCAAATAAATCTGCAATGTACACTGAGGCACTAGCTTTTGTATTGATTTGCATGCATATAGTAGGTTTATATTTTAAATTTCTAAGAAACTGAAAAGTTGTTTTCAAAAGTGCCTGGGCTGTTTTCCTTTCTGCCGAGCATCACAATGAGGTGCAGTTGCTTCGTGCTCTTGTCAGCTGGTGTGGACAGATGGAAGGAGACCTATGAGAACCTCTCAGAACACCTAGATCATCTTTGGGTTTGTGCTACCAAAACTCCTCAAGAGACTTTGGCAGAAACCAATATCAGAAAAAGAACATGAAACTGTAATTGATCTAGAAGTCAAGGTCAGGAGATACATGTGGTGTCAAAGAAAATGGAAAGAAAAGGGGGTCTCAGGTCCGAGAAGCAAGATGAGCACGAACTACAGAAAAAGGATGAGAGAGGTCCATCTAGAGACAGTACATGAGGTGTTGATCACATGACTCCATTTTATTTGCTAGTTTTAGTAGAAACTTTATTTTGAACTTAGATCTCTTTCTAGGCCACTGATAGGAAATGTAATACTTTTTCATGATGCTAGACAGTGGTAGCAAGACACAATTCCTAATCATCTATACCACTATGTGGGGAATACTCCACGATACACTATCTTGCTAAGCCAAGTATTTGGTAGGTAGGATTAATTAAATTCATTGTCAATGTATGTTCAATTTGTGATGGGCTGATCAGGGCTTAACTCATTGTTACTGGAGTCGAATTTGTAATTATTGACAGTTCACCCATGTGCCAGCTACTGCTCTAAGCACTTTTCAGGAATTAATTGATGTAATTCTTAGAATAACCCATGGAATTAATGTATTATGATTTCCATTATAGAACTAATAAGACCAAGGGGGAAAAGCAGCATGTAACTCCATCAATTCATGTAGCTGGGAGAGGGTGAGTGTTGCCGAGTGTGGCGGGGCCCATCAGATGGTCTGGATCTAGCGCCTTGCCTCCTGCAGTCATCTGCCTTCTCCGGGGCTCCCAGACTGGAAGAAATCTGACCTTGCACTGAATATTTCTTAAGGTTTCTTGGTAGTTCTTTTCATGACAAGTATTGTAACAATTGTGTGACGTGGTTGGTGCACTCAGAAATGTCATCTTCAGAATTAATGTTAGTTTATGTACACAAACAAATCAAATAAGTCGTACATCTTTGAACCAATTTAACCTGTAGTTTCAAGGTAAGCTTGGGCTGTCTGTTACAAATGTCACAGATGCAGTGAAAGGTGCCACACGTTGTGAACTTTACTCCTTCCTTCTTCCTGGTAGGACTCAGACATTTACAAACTTATATTTACCGTTAGTCCATTTGACAGTTTGGAAGCGTGGGAAAGCAGCATTCTGTGTATGAGGCTTGACCTGGGTCGAAGTCTTCATCATGCAGCTGCCAGAGACGTTCTCCCAGTTTCTCTGCTCCACCGCGAGTGGGAGACATCTGACGTTTTCTGTTTTCATAAGATGAAAATATTTCAGCATGATTTTGTAAGCAAGCATGTTTATAACAAAGATTTTTTAAATGAAAACAAATCCTAAAGATGTTTTGCCCTGGATATCACTGAAATATATGAATACACAGAAAGTCAAGAAAATTTGCTCAGTGGAAGTGCATTATTTGAATTTTCAGTCACCAGGGCTACAGTTTGGTTTTTCTTTGCAATTGGCCTTGGTTATGAATTGGGAGTTTAGATTGATATTTTCTTCCTTTTCTAGGACTAGTTCTTGTTTAAAACCATCTACACATTAACAAGGCAGCATGCTAAAATAGCTATATATTCCCCAGGACTCTTCAAAGCTTTACATAGTGTCAGAAAGTCTCCTTTGACTCTGAATTTTGAAGACAGGACAGTATTGCACAGTGACTAGGAGCAAGGATTGCATAATCAGAAAAATTGGGAACAGAATGAGCTTTTAATTATTCTCTATATAGAATGGTAGTCATGATTCATAAAGATTATGAATTTATAAGTAAAATGGTGGTGAAAGTGTTAATAATAATTACCATGGCAATGGAACTTACTTAGCACTTACCCTATAGAACCTCATTTGTTTTCAACACCGTTACATGTGGTTACCAAGGCTAGGAAACAAGGAAGTAGAATCAAAGTGGGGAAGGAAAAGGAAGAAACTTGCCCAAATTGACATAACCTATAGATGCAGCTAGGATTTGGACTGAAGCTGTCAGATTTGTATCAATTTACCATAGCATGTGTGTGTGTGTGTGTGTGTGTGTGTGTGTGTGTGTGTGTATGTAACTATTTAACTGAAGGATTCATGGTAATCACCGATACTAAAAACTGAGTTTTTCAATAAGCTGTTAACATTTAAGTTTCAGGACACTCAATTACATGGACAACTTTCAAGGCTGTACCTAAACAGTGGTATTTAGGTTTTTATTTTTTAAACTATATTTTTGTGCCTTTTTCTTATAAACAGCTCCTGTGATAATTAATCTTGATTGTCAATTGGACAATCTGCCTAGGAGGTTGAAAAGGAGGTTAAAAT
>PVJX010034849.1:0-18641 GCA_004027295.1 Dolichotis patagonum | reverse complement strand
TTAGGAGTGATTTCTCTAGATCTATGAGGTATGTTAGTGGTATTTTGATTGGGATGGCACTGAATCTGTATAGTAATTTTGGGAGAATGGCCATTTTTACAATGTTTGTTCTTCCTATCCATGAACAGGGTATGTCTTTCCATTTTCTGAGGTCCTCTTCGATTTCCTTTTTCAGGGTATTATAATTTTCCCTGTATAGAAGAGCTGTTTCTTTAAAAGAATGAAAAAATAAACAAAGGCTTAGCCAATCTTATGGGGGAAAAAAAAGAAAGAAAAGACTCAAACACATGCAATTAGGAATGCAAAGGGTGAAATCACAACAGATCCTGCAGAAATTCAGATTACCAAACATCTACTTTGAGAATCGGTACTTTAATATGATGGAACATGCACAAGAAATGGGCCAATTCCTAGATACATATGAATTACCATGCTGAATCAAGAAGATATAAAATTCTGAATAACTCAGTATCAATCAATGAAACTGAAGAAACAATTTTAAAACTATCAATAAAGAAAGGCCCAGATCCTGATGGATTCACTGCTCAATTCTATAAGAAATTTAGAGAAGATCTAATGCTACTACTCCTCAAATTCATTAATGAAATAGAAGCAACACTCCCAAATTCATTACTGAAAGCAAAACCATGACAGCAAAAGCAGAATGGTCGAACCAAAAAAAAGAACTATGGGCTAATTTCCTTAATGAACATAGATGCAAAATCCTCAGTAAGATACTGGGAGACAAACTGCTGCAAATCATCAAGAATATTATATATACCATGACCAAGTTGGATTCTTCCCAGGGAGGCAGGGATGGGTCAACATACACAAATCAATAAATGTCATATACCACATTAACAGAACCAAGGACAAAAAACACATGATCATCTCAATAGATTCAGAAAAGGCATTTGACAAAGTCCAACACTCATGATAAAAAAAAAAACCAGAAAATTGGAATAGAAGGTCTTCATGTCAACCTGCTAAAAGCCATCTATGACAAAGCAACAGTCAGCATCATACTAAATGGTCAAGAACTGATGACTTTTACTCTAAAATTGGGAACAAGATAACGATGTCCAGTATCATCACTTCTGTTCCATATAGTTCTTAAAACATTAGCAAGAGCAGTTAGACAAGAGAAAGAAGTAAAAGATACACAGACAGGAAAGAAAAAAGTTAAAATTATCCTTATTTGTGGATGACACAATGCACTACAAGGAAGACCTCAAATGGCCCTGAAGCAAGGCCAGCAGATTGCTGTAGCTGCTGGTTTCAAACAGGAGCCTAAAGAGAATTCTTTCTGTGGTCTGATGGCCATTTCAGAACTTTGGAAATGTAATGGTCAATTCATCAGAAAGAAATAGCAGGTGAGTATGGCGGACTTTAGGGGTCCTGCAGGGGAGAGACCCTGGCACCTTGGGACCTGCACAGTGCAGTTGACTCGGGGAGCTAGGAGAACAAGGAGCTCCTTCCCTCTCTGGGGGGCGGCTGACAGTGTAGCAGACTTTCGGCGGCCTGAAGGAGAGAAACCCTGGCTCATCGGGACCTGCACCCTGCGGTTGACTCGGGGTCCCAGGAGAACAAGGAACTCCTCCCCTCTCTGGGGGGGCAGCTGAGAGTGTGGCAGACTTTTGGCAGCCTGAAGGAGAGAGACTCTGGTGCCTTGGGACCTGCACCATGCAGTTGACTTGGGGTGCCGGGAGAACAAGGAACTCCTCCCCTCTCTGGGGGGTGGCTGTAATCCTGCCGGTGGGCAGGCTGACAACCAGACATCTCATGTCATCCTGTCCCATGTTCCCCCCCCTTAGCAAGTAGAAGCCAGCTAACTACATATCTTGTGAAAAAATTGGCTATGGTATTTAGTATGAGCTCCCCATATGCAAAGATATGGACAACCATTTGGAAGAAAACAAGAGACAATATGACAGATAGTGAAGATCCCTGGTTGTATAGCTTTGAAATTTATGCTTTCTTAAGTCCTGCTCTGTTCTGTTTTGTTGTGTTTAATTTTACCCCCCTTAAAATAAAATATAAAAATATATATATATAAAAGAGGGGAAAAGAAAGTGCTCTAAAGTATATAACTGAATGTATGTTTAAGTGTGTAAGATAGATGACCACATTACTGTTTTTGTTAGATTGTTGAGCAGAACTGTTAATTGTCTTACTGTTTGAATGTCTACTTTGTGTGCTTTAATTTTGTAACTTGAACAACTATTTCCAATGATGACAGTATGTAACCTATCAAGTGGCGATTTCTTAGTGTTTTTGTTTTTGTTTTGTTGTTGTTATTGTGGTTCTTTTATTTTTTTGCCTTTGGAATTCTGTATTGTTGCTACCCTTTTTCTGTTTGGTTGTTTTCTGTTTTGTTTTTTCTCTTTAAATAAAATTTAAAAAAAAAAAGAAAGACCTCAAAAAACTCAACCAAAAGACTCCTAAATTTAATAGCCAAATTCAATAGCATAGCAGGATATAAAGTTAGCACTCAAAAATCAATAAAATTCCTATATCTCAGTAAAAAATTCACTGAGCAAGAATATAGGAAAAAAATCACTTTCACAATAACAAGAAAAATGAAATCTAATGAAGGAAGCAAAAGACCTTTACATTGGAATCTACAGTGCTCTAAAAAAGGAGATCAAAGAGGGTATCAAACATGGAAAGATACCACTTTTTCTTGGATAGGCAGATGCAATATAGTAAAATGGTCATACTTCTCTTATACAGATTTAATGCAATTCCCATCAAAATACCAACAGCATACCTCACAGGACTAGAGAAAGCAATCCTGAAATTCATGTGGAACCAGAAGAGATCTAGAATGGCAAAAGCAATTCTAGGCAACAAAGACAAGACAGAGGCTATCACAATCCCTAACCTGAAATCATACTACAAATATACTATATACCAGACAGAATGGTGCAAAAAAAAAAAAAAAAACCCTGAGGATCAAAGGAACAAAAGGAAAGATGCAGAAACAATTCCAAAGCCTAGTGTGGTGGGTGCACCTGTAATCCCAGCACTTCGAAGGCTGAGGCAGGAGAATCACTTTGAGTTCAAGGTTAGCCTCAGCTACAAAGTGAGTTCAAGGTCAGCCTCAACTGCATAGTGAGATCCTGTCTCAAAAAAAAAAAAAAAGATAAAAAGAAATAAAAGAAAACACATTCAGCTACCTTATCTTTGACATAAGGACCAAATATCTTCACAGGAAGAAATGGTGCTGAGAAAAATGACTTTTTACATGCCAAATATTAAACCTGAACCCATATCTCTCATCATGCACTAAACTAGATTTAAATGGATCAAAGATCTAAATATTAAAATAGAAATAATCTGCTAACAGATAAAATAGATAAAACACTTGAAGACATAGGTATAGGCAAGACTTTATTAACAAAACCTCAATCATATAGGAAATATTCTAAAGAATCAATAGCTGGGACCTCATCGTACTAAAGAAGTTTTCGCACAGCAAAAGAAACCATCAACAGAGTGAAGAGACTACCCATAGAATGGGAAAAAAATTCTTACCAGCTATTCTTCGGACAAAGGACTAATATCTAGAATATATAAAGAATTCAAAGGCATCAGACCACCCAAATTTAAAGATGCAATCCAAAAATAGGCATCTGAAATGAACAGACACGTCTCAGATGAAGTACAAACATCAAATAAATATGTGCAAAATGTTCAACAGCACTGATCATTCAAGAATGCAAATTAAAACAGGATTGAGATTCTATCTCACTCCAGAAAGAATGGCTGCCATAAAGAAATCAACTGGCAGTGAACACTGTAAAAGCTACAGGGTAATAGGCCTTCCTTCTCCACTGTTGGTGGGAGTGTAAATTGGTGCAACCAATATGGAACTCAGTGTGGAGATTCCTCAATAAACTGAAACTAGAGGTTCTATTTGACTCAGCTATTATTAACATTTTCCTGAACTAGTTAATAGCATCATACCACAGTGGTATATGCACATCCATGTGTATAGCAGCACAATCTGTAATAGTTAATCTTTGGAAACAACTCAGATCAATGGATGAATGAATAAAGAAAATGTGGAATTTATATACAATGGAGTTGTACTCTACCATAAGGAAGGATAAACTTGAGGCATTTTTAGGTAGCTAGGTGCACCTTGAGACCATACTTTTAAATGAAATAAACTGGACATACATATTTAAACATCCCATTGTTAGTGCTCTTGCCTGCTCTCCACTCACCCCACCATGCCATGGACACCGGAAAGCAAGTGGTCAACTTCGGACCTAGGCTGAAGTTGCAACTTTTTGCAGTTGCAAAAAGAATTATTAGACTGCAAAGGAGTTGAAACTGGTGTTCTTCAAATGACTCACAGGTCATCAGATTTTGGTAAGATTACTAGGAACATAGATAGTCTGGTACAAGAATTGTTAACTGTGCCAGATAAGGTGATTTTTGAACAAGGAGGTGGGTGTGGCCAGTTCAGTGCTGTCCCTTTAAACCTGATTGGGCTGAAAACTGGAAGATGTGCCATGTGGTAAGAGGTACATGGTCAGCTAAGGCTGAAGAAAGAGCTAAGAAGTTTGGTACTGTGAATGTCACTCACCCTAAACTTGGGAGTTATACCAAAATTTCAGATCCACGAACCTGGACCCTCAACCCAGATGAGTATTTCTGTGCAAATGACACCATGCACGATGTGGAGTTTGATTTCATCCCCTATGTCACGGGAGTAGTACTGGTCTGCGACATGCCCTCCAACTTCCTATCCAAACCAGTGGATGTTTCCAAATTTGGTGTGATTTTTGCTGGTGTCCAGAAGAAAGTCAGCTGTGCTGGGTCACAGTGGTGATTGTCCCTGATGACCTGCTGGGGTTCACTTGGAGTACAGGCTGCCAGCAGCTCACTGTACAAATATACCTCCATGTTTCCACGTTTGTCATGGAACTGGTGTTGGAGTTTATTAAGAACAACTGCAGGGCAGCAAACATGGAGAAGCTTAATTCCATCAAATCTAAGATGATTTATGACATTGTTGATAAGTCCCAAGGATTCCACGTACATCCAGTGGAGATGCAGAATAGAAACAAGATGAACATTCCATTCTGCATTGGCAACGCCAAGAGAGATAATGCGCTAGAGCAAAGATTCCTCAATAAAGCACTTAAACTCAATATGATGTCCTTGAAAGGGCATAGGCTGGTGGGAGGCATCCAGATCTCCCTGAATAATGCTGTCACAGTTAAAGATATTAAGAAGCTGGCTGCCTTCATGGAAAAATTTTGGAAACGCATCAACTGTGAACACATCCTAACTTGTCTGTACTCTGTCCTTGAGCAATGAAGTTTAGAGTAACTTGTGAAATGACTCCATAAACATGAAAGACATGGTATTTTTTTTCAAATGAACATGGTTATTGATTCTTTTGTTTGCAAAGAATACAGCAAAACATCCAGAGTTCTGCAAAGCCAATGGAACCACCAGCTAACACCCACTTTAATCCTGACTTGAACTGGAAGCATTTTTTAAAAATCTTCCTGTTGCTTTTCTAACAAATTACAGCCTAATTTTGTCTTTACTGCTGCTTTTTAAGGTAGATATCAGTATTAAACTTGCCAGGACTTAATTGTGCCAGTGGCAGTTATTTCTGGAATCACACAAACATAGCACCAGTTTGGGGAAGAGGTATAGTTCTGAATCTAGACAGCAGTGGGGTCTTTTGGCTCCCATAACTGATGGTGGAGGTTGGTATTGATAATGTGAGGGTTTTGGAATTCCAGGCAAATGGCAGGGTGAGATCTCCCTTTATATATTGTTATCTTCATAAAGAGATAAAGTGACCCACTATATAAATGGTTATATATAAGGTCTGTTTTTAATACCACATGGTTTATTTCCCTATGTTGTTATATTTCTAATAAAATGGTCCTTCATGATAAAAAAAAAAAAGACTCATTGTTTCTCTTGCCTAAAAGAACAGAAGTACAAATAAGTACCAAAATGGCTGATAGTTATTCGGAGGTAGGAAGACAATGTTAAAATAAAATGGAAGAGAGAGGGAAAGATAAGAAGAGGAAAAAATGGAAACAAAGTTGTAAAGAAGTAGGGGAAGAAGGGCAGAAGGGAAAGAAGGGAAATGGGGGAAAAAAGAATCAAGATATATTATGTACATGTACAAATTTCCTATGATGAACGTGATCATTATGCATATCAAAAGTGTACCAATAAAATTAATTTTTTAAATGAGTTTTAAAAAAGAATAATAGAATCTCTGACATTTTGTAGTTCATGCTAGTGCTATATAGAGGTTGGATTATAAGAAAACAAGAATGAAAGTAGGGAGATCAGCATATCAGATGAGAATATGAACTAGAATAGCAGAAGTAAAGATGCCATAGTGAACTAAAATAAGATATATTTTGGAAAAAGAGCCAAAAAGACTTGATAGAGTGAAAAAACAAGAAATTAATCACTACTTACTTTTTAGGGGTTTTGTAATGATTAAATTAACTGACATTTGAAATGGCTTAACATTATTATGCTTGTCTTTACTCAATAAATGGTAACTTTCTTTATGACTTTATATCTCTACATGCACACTGTAAATACTAAGTGCCAAAGAAATGATTGTGTAAAACTGAATATTTAAAATCTTTTTTCAAAACTGTTCCACTTCCCTTGAAGACTACCAACTTATCTTTCTCATGCTGGTACTCTGTCATATACTGTCTACACTTTCAAAACGTGCTTTAAGTGCTAAGATTATTTCATTTGCTGCACAATTTGAGGTATGTAAAAAATGAAAAGAATACATAACACAGACAACAAATGCTGTACATAAGGGGCAGGAGTAAATCCTTCCTTATCAGTAATTATTTTAAATATAAGTGGATTAAGACACTCCCATTAAAAGTCAGATATTATCAAAACAGATCTTTTAAAAGTGTGATTCATCTGTATCCTGCCCATAAGAAACTTACTTTAAATACAAAGAAAATAAAATAAGAAGTTGAAAATAAAAGAACTATAATTCATGTAAATACCAACCAAAGACAAATGACATAGTCATATTATTATTTTCAGAAAAAGTAAAATATAAATCAACAAAAAGTTACAAGAAATAAGAAAAATGCCCAGTGCCATACTCTGGAGGTGAGCACTGGCCAGGCATGCAGGTCTCAGAGGATCTGAGCTCTGTCCAGCCTACTGTCCCAGTGCAATCCATCAGCAGAGCACCTGGTCAGCCACCCAAGTCCTGAGGTACCAAGCCCTGCCCAGACCAGCACAGAGCCCCAGAACTGTCCATTAGGACAAGTACCCCAGCTAGCTACAAGGGCCCTACAAGCCTCCAAGCTCAACCCAGCCCAGCAAAAGGCTGGCACCACACTTTGTGGGTGTGTCACAGCCAGCCTGGCAGGTCTCCCAGCCTCTGAGCTCTGCTGAGCCCAGGGCAATGCTCAGGCCACACCTCAGCTTGTAGCATAGGTTCTGAAGGATCAGACTTCCACCAAACCCAGCAAAATGCCTCAATGCCATCAGGGAGTGCCCTGGTGAACCTCATATGTCTTAGAGGAACTAAACCCCATCTAGCCCAGCATAGTGCCCAAGGTGCCATCTAAGGAACACCACTGGGAGAAATAGTCCAGAGAAGCTCTGCTCAGTGACCTCCACCCTCAGGGGAGAACACCAGTGAGCTGAGAGAAGACAAAAGCTCCACACATGATTTTTCTGTAACCCCAGAAGTCTTGGTTCACAGGAACCAAGGTCCCTGGCCAACCCCTTAAAACTGCCAGACGGTCAATCAGTACATAAGCACTATAGACTTAATCAGCTTATCTGCAGGAATCTGGAAAAAGGATAAAATGAAACAGCAAAATGCAGTCTCAGACCTCTGGTCCACCACCAACAAGCCCAGGAGACATTGACATGGAAGACATTGTAAATCACACATCTGAAATTTCTGAAATGATAGCAGTTGAATTAAAGAAACAACTTCATGAGGCTACAGAGGAAATCAGATAAAAAATAAATTTTAATTTCCTGAATATCTCTTTGAATCTGTTTCATGCATTCTGTCATGCTTTATGTCAGTGCCCCCCCAATCCTCATGCAATCATGGTCATGGCCAAATCCAGCATTTGTGATTGGTTTGTTGTCTAGCACTTGGATTGGTGGTATGAGTGCTACACCCACTCAGGGGTGGATCCAGCATACAGTGTACGGCTGGGAAGAAGGCATGTCTCTCTTTTTTGCTATTCTCACTTGCTATTTGTGGCCCCCATGAATGGTGGCCCCACCACACTACCCTGCTGCTTGGAGCCAGCTGAATATGAACTGAGACCTCCAAAATTGTAAGAAATAAACCTTTCCTGCCTTCATTTTGAGTATCAGGTATTTTACCTCAATGAGAGAAAAGTAACTAAGACAAATTCTAATTCTTTTTTGTTTTTTTCAAGGTCTCCATCATTTTCTTATGTTCCTTGATTTTTTGTATCTATGTCTTCCTTAGATACACTCAACATTTCTTTCATAGTTTGGCATTTCTTAACAGCCAAAGATAAAAATCACATGATAATCTCAATAGATGCAGAAAAACCTTTTGATAAAATCCAACACTTATTCATGATTAAAAAAATAAAGAAAATTGAAATAGATATTCTTTACTTCAATCTGATAAGAGCCATTTGTGACAAGTCAACAGCCAACATCACACTAAATGGACAAAATTGAAAGCTTTCACTCTAAAATCAGGAACAAGACAAGGATGTCCACCATCACCACTCCTATTGAATGTAGTTCTGGAACCAGTAGCCAGAGCAATCAGAAAAGAGAGAGAAATGAAAGGAATAAGAATAGGAAAGGAAGAAGTTATTCTTCTTATTCTTCCTTATTCACAGGTGATATGATACTCTACTTAGAAGACCCCAAAAACTCCATCAACAGACCTCTAGACTTAATAAGCAAATTTAGCAATGTAGCTGGGTACAAAATCAACACTCAAAAGTCAATAGCATTCCCATATACAAATAACAAACTCACTGAGAGAGAAATTAGAGAAAACACACTCTTGACAATAACATCCAAAAAAAACATGAAATACTTAGAATAAGAAGAACCAACATCATGAGAACGTACATACTGCCAATGCTGTTATACAGATTTAATGCAATCCCAATCAAAATACCACTAGCATACCTCACAGATCTTGAGAAAACATTCCTAAAATTCACCTGGAACCTAGATAGCAAAAGCAATCCTGGGCAACAAAGGCAAGGCAGGAGGCATCACAGTTCCTGACATGAAATTATACTACAAAGCTGCTATAATAAAATCCACATGGTACTGGAAAATAAACAGACCTAAGGATCAATTCAAAAGAATAGAAGGTACAGGCACAACTACAGATATACTCAGCCACCTTATCTCTGACAAAGGGGTCAAACAAGTTAACTGGAAGAAAGATAGCCTCTTAAATAAATGGTGCTGGGAAAATTAGCTTTCCACATGCTTAAGACTTAAACTAGACCAATACCTATTATCATGCACTAAACTAAAGTCAAAATGGATCAAAGATCTAAACAGTTAAGACATGAACACTAAATCTACTGCAAGACAAAGTAGGTAGAAATTTCAAAGACACAGGAGTAGGTAGAGAGTTCATGAACAAAAAACAAACTGCGTGAGAAGTACTTCAAAGAATCAACAAATGAGATCTCATCTTATTAAAAACTTTTTGCACATCCAAAGAAATCACCAAGAGAATAAAAATGAATACTCACAGATTGGGAAAAGATTTTTGTCAACTGTCACTCTGACAGAGGACTTCTAGCTAGAACATAGAAAGAACTGAAAAAAAATAAAGGGTCTCCAAATTCAAAAATCCAATCCAAAAATGGTCATCTGAGATGAGTATACAATTGTCAGATGAAGAAATTCAAATGGCAAATAAATATATGAAAAAGTGTTCAACATTATTGGTCATTTGAGAAATGCAAATTAAAGCAACACTGAAATATCATCTCACTCCAGAAACAATGGTTAACATCAACAAATCAACATGTAACAAATTCTGGAGAGGCTATGGGGTAAAAGGAACCCTTCTACATCATTGATGAGAGTGTAGGCTGGTAAAACCACTATGGAAATCAGGGTGGTTATTCCTCAAAAAGTTAGGATTAGGCGTTCCATTTAATTCAATCCCACCTGAGTATTTTACCAAAATTAAAAATATCATACCACGGAGATATTTGTGTACCCACGTTTGTAGCTGCATGATTTGTAATAGTCAGATCTCAGAAACAACTCAAATGGGAAATGGATAAAAAAGATGTAGTATTTTTATGCAATAGAGTACTACTCAGCTATAGGGAAGGATTAGCTAGAGATTTTATAGGTAAATGGATGCAACTAAAGACCATACTCATAAGTGACATAAATCAGACTCACATGTGTAAACACCGTATTGTCTCACTGATGTAAGAAACTGAAAGTAAAAAAGATCCAAAAGTTACAATAGATACAATAAAAGAGAAAGAAACTGGTCAAAGGGAAACCATATTGTTTGATCAGTTTTGCATACCTGTGTATGGTAATCTGAGTAACCATTCTGAAGATAACAATATGTAATATAACATCCATTGTTAAATTCCTATCATCTTGTTTTGTAATCTTGTATCACTCTGGTTTCTGTTGTTGTGGCTAGTGTTATTGTTGTTGATATTATTGTCAATTGGCTTTGGGGGTTTTTTTAAATTTTATTTTAAAGAGGGTAAAATTAAACAGAACAAAACAGATCATAAGAAAACAATGTAAGAGACACAGATTTCAAAGCAAGACAACCAGAGATCTTCACTGACTCACATTGTCTCTTGTTTTCTTCCAAATAGTTGCCCATACCTTCACATACAGTGAATTCATACAAAACAAAATAGTATTAAACTGATCAGAACAGGATAATGAAGACATTTTAGGTCTTGAAGACCAGACAATAAGGCAACAGTGGCTGCCATAGTGTCTCTCATTCTCTTCAAAATAGCTGTCCATACCTTCACATTATGTTGAAATTAAACAAAACAAAACAGACTAAAATCATTCTGAACAAAGAATAATAGTACTGCTGGATTTCTCATCATGACACTACGGAATCAGCACTGGATACCTGAGTATCTCTTTTTCTTCAAAGTAGTTGAGCATTATATAATCAGTTCTCATAAACTGTTTAGAAGTTCTATGCATGCATGAGTCTCTACATGTATACCTATTCTTTCTGTATTAGAGGGAAAAACACAACAAAACAAGACAAAACAAAACAAATTCCTAGAAAAACATGAAACAAAAAAGACATAAAAACACAATACGAGGTGATCTACAGTGGTTACTATGATGTCTTTTGTTATCTGCAATAGAATTGTCTATATCATCAGGCATAGTATAATTGAACATAGCAGTACATAACAATATTAATAAAAACAAAACATTGGAGACATTATAAGACTTCAAAAGCAGGTAATAGTCAAACCAGAATGGGTATCCTAATGAATCTTGTCATCTTCAGAGTATTTGCCTATACTCTCAGACTTGATATTATCAAACATAACAGATTCAAATAAAATCAGTCTAGACAAAATAGCAATCTAACAAACCAGATTCAAATAAGATCAGTCATAATAAGACAGTGTAAGTTACACAGGGCTTCAGATTAAGTTAATAGGAAATTAAGGATGGTTACCATACTATATCCTGCTATTTTTGGAATAGCTGTCTGTGCCCTCAAATCTAGTACAAGTAGACAGACTGGAACAGAATATAATCAAACTAAACATGGCAATGAGAATAATGTGGATTTTAAATCCCGATACACTATTAACAATGTCCTCTGCCTTCCTTTTTTAGACAATTCCTCCCCTTTCACTTTCACAGGGTGCTTTGTACATTTTGGGTCCCACTAACTCCTTTAGTTTTTGGATTAGGGGGGCAACCCACTATTTACCTAAGTGGTTCTGAACCTTTTTACCCCTGAGCTTGATCTTGAGTTGTATTCCTTTACCTAAAAAAGTCTCAAGGTTTTCCTTCATTATAGCTGAGTAGTCTCCACTGCACAAAAGTGTCATGTCTTTCCAACCTATCTGCAGCTGCTGGACAAGCTGCCCCTATTTCTCTCTGGTTCCCTGTCACATACAGCATTGTTTTCTCATATTTGACTTTCGGTCCATAAACCCTCTTTCAGGTTAATTATGTTTCCTATACAGAGCATCTCAGACCTATCTTCTGATCTACTCTGTGTGTGCTTCTTTTTGTTATTGTATCAAGGCCATCTATGTTAGAGATTATACCAACCTTCTCTGCCTCATTTCTGCTATGCTATTTTTCTGCCATTGGTTGTCTACTTTTCTCCTTCATTCCACTGTCTTCCCTGTTCATTGAGGCCTCTCTGCCACTGTTCCTGAAATCCTGGTGTTTTTTTTTTCTCTCTCTCTCTCTCGAATGTCCTTCAGTACTTTTTGTAGGGTTGGATTGGTGGTCACGAACTCCCCCAGTTCTTCTTTGTCATGGAAGCATCTTGTTTCTCCATTAATTCTGAGAGACAGTTTTCCAGGGTACATGAATCTGGTTTACAAGTTGTCTTCTTTCAGGATTTGAAACACTTCACTCCAAGCTCTTCTTGATTTGATGGTTTGTATTGAGAAGTCTGTCATGATTTTGATGGGTTTTCTTTTATAGGTGATCTGTTTCTTTTCTCTGACGGCTTTTAATATTCTGTTCTTGTGATGAATTTCTTGGATCTTGGTTATTATATGTCTAAATGTAGATCTGTTTTGGTTGTAGCTGGCTGGAGTTCTGTATGCCTCATACATCTGAATACAATTTCCTTTTCCTATTTGGAAAGTTTTCCTTAATTATTTCTGTGAATATCCTTTGTATTTCATTTGTGTTTACCCCTACTTCTTCAGTCACATTTTTTATTTTTAAATTATAGATCCTCTTGTCGTCTTCTAGCCTTTGTATTGTTACTGCTTATGTCCTTGTTATTTTTAAGAGATCTTTCCTTTTGTGATCACACATTGCAAACTTATCTTCAAGTTTTGATTATCTTTAGTTTCTTTCAGGCAATTTTGCCAGCTTTCAATAGAGTTTTTAATTTCCTGGCAATCTCTTTGAATCTATTTCATGTATTCTAGATTTTTTTATATTCTTCATTAAATATTTCTCTCCTTTTTCTGTGTTCCTCCATTCTTCCATCTGTATCTTCTTGAGAGGTGTTTAGAATTTCTTTTATTAATCTTCTTGTATCTTGCTTTATTTGTATTAGTATTTCAGTTTTGAGTTTGTCTATCATGTCATGAAGAGATTTCTTTATGTCAGCTGATGCCATGTCTGATGTGCATGTTTGCTGCCCTTGATCTCTTCTGTAATTACCTCTCCTGGACCCATATTCCCTGGGTTGGCAACTGGAGGTTTTTCTTATTTCTCTTGTCATGTTTCTAGTTTCTTACAGGTGTATGGTAGAGGTCCCAGCCCCTTTCCATATTGGATATGGTTCTTCTGAGGCATGCTGGCTAGAGATTGCTGCCCTCTCCAGTTTGCTGTTGATCCTTGAGGTTCAAGCAGGGGCAGTGCAGGCTGGGCCTACCCCTCCAAGCCAGTCAACCAGCAGGGGCCTTCACCACGTTAGTATATGCCGCATGGATGGAACCAGTTCAGGACAATTTTGAGGGCAACTTCATCCCTGGCTACTGGGTACCAACCAGGGGCATGACCCAGCCCAAGCAGATCCCACCAATCTGCTCTGGGCAGGGAGCAGCCAACTGAAGACACTGTGGTTCCTGGTTCAGTCCCATCCTGCCCAATTCCACTATGTCATCTAGTCAGTCAACCTCCTGCCTCAGGAGGACCAAATTCCAAGCACTCACTGCGAGTTACTGCAGGTCTCCACTCCATTCTCCATTGGGCTCACCAACCCCCGACTTCAGTGCAACTGCAAGTTGGACCGGCTCCAGTGAGAGCACATCTGACTCCAGCCTTTCTTTCCTTTTTTTTTTTTCTTTTTCTTTTTCCACAGTTACTTCCTGGGTTGTAAGAATCCTGTCCTTTAGTCTGGTCTTCTCCATGATGGTAAATTCTAGCATCTGAGCTGTTTCTCTTAGAAAGGCTCTTTACCTTGCTACTTATCGATCCGCCATCTTCTCAGGACCTCTGTGGTTTTTTTTTTTTTTAATGTTTGATTGCTTTTTAATTTTTTTGTGCTTTTTTTCTTTAAAATAAAAAAATAAGGAAATTAATGACAAAGGTTCAATTTATCAATGTATAACAATTATATGTGCAAGCTAATAAACTGCTCCAAAATAAATGAAACAAAAAATGCCAAAATTGAAGTTCAACAACAATAGTTGCAGATTCCAATACCTCATCTTTATTAATGATTAAAACAACCAAATAAAAGACTGACAAGAAAATAAAGAACCTGAGCAACAATATAATAAAACCTAAAAGATATATACAGAAATCTTACCCCACAGCAACAAAATGCATTCTTTCAAGCACTCTAAGAAGATTCTCCAGGATTCACCATATATTAAATGGAAAGTATGAACATTAAAAGATTGAAGTTATATAAAATACATTTACTAATCAAAAAAACCAAAACCATCAACAGAAAAAAACTGGAAATTCACAAATATGAGAAAATAGCATACTATTTTTTACCTATTTTTTGTGTGACTTCTCCAGCAAGTCAGAAAACCTGCTACAGAAATCTAAAAGAGCTGTTACACTATTAACACACTTTAAAGCAACAATCAGAGCAAAAGAGAAATCACAAGAGAAAGTCCCCTGAAACAAATGAAAATGAACACATACCATACAAACTAACTGAAGAAGAAATAAAACATTTGTTTCGCATGAAACAAATAAGAAGATTGGATAAATCATCAAAAATTCCTCAACAAGGAAAAATCCAGAATCAGATCACTTTACCAGGGAATTTTACAAATTCTACAACTTACAAAAGAATTACAATACTTCTTCAATATTTCCAAAAACTTAAATAGGAAAACTACTTCTTCTATGAGGCCAGTATTATCCTGTTACCACACCAAGAAAAAGACACTACATGTAAAGAAAACCACGTCTCAACAACTCTTATGAAAATAAATGTGAAAATTCTCAACATACTATAAATGAGCTGAATTCAACAGCATATTAAAAGGATTATCCATCATGATAAAATGAGATTGCAATGCAAAGGTGTTCTAACACACAAAGTCAATCAATGTAACATGTATTAACAAAATGAAGGGAAAACAATATAATTATTGCAATTGATGCAGAAAAAAAGCATTTGACAAAATCTAACACCTTTTAATGATTTAAAAACATTCATCAACTAAGCATAGAAGAAATTCCTCAAAATATTCCTCACATAAAGGCCATATGTGAAATCTCATAGCTAATAGCACATTCAATGGTGAGAAAATCAAAGTTTTTTCCCCTAAGATCATTAAAAGAATGACTATCCATTTGTACCACTTCCATTAAATGTAGTACTAGAAATTTTAACCTGAGCAATTAGGCAAGGAAAAAAATATAAAAATAATTCACAATAAAAAGGAAGAGAAACTATCCCTTTTCATAAATGATGTAATTATGTACATTAAATCCTAAAGAAAATAACACCAAACAGAAATCTGTTAGGGTTAGTAAATGAATCTAGACACATAAAATTCTGTTACATTTCTTTCTTTTTTGGGGTGGGGGGACCAGGGGTTGAACTCACACAACCTTGCACTTGCCAGGCAGGGACTTATGCTGCTGAGCTAAACCTCTGGTCCACTGTTATATTTCTTATTTCCTTTCTTTGGAGGGCATGTGTCTGTATGTGGCACTTGGGAAATGAATCCAGGGCCTCTGCAGTGAGCCACATCTCCACTCTCATTAAATTGCTAAGTTGCCTAGGTTGGGCTCAAAATTTCAGTCCTTCTGCCTCAGCCTCCCAGAGGTGCTGGAATTAGAGGAATGTACCACCATACCCAGTTTCAGTTGTATTTCTATACATTAGCAATGATCAATCTGAAAAGGAAATTAAGAAAAATTCCACTTACAATGCCATCAAAAACAATGAACAATTAGGAGTAAACTTATCTAGGGAGATGTGAAAATTATAAAACTTTAATTATAAAACTGAAAACTTTAAAACACTGCTTCGGGCTGGGGATTTAGCTCAGTGGCTTAAGCGCCTGCCTGGCAAGCATGAGGTCATGAGTTCGATCCCCGGTACCAAAAAAAAAAAAAAAAAAAACCTAAAACACTGCTTCAAGAAATGCAAGAACTAAATAAATAAAAAGCCTCATATGTTCACTGACTAAAAGACCTCCTATTGTTAACACAATAGTCCCACCCAAAGCAACACATAGGTTGAATAAATTCCCATATAAATCCCAATAGTGCTTTTTAGAGAAATGGAAAAATTCATCCTGAAATCTACATACAAAGTACCTTAAATAGCTAAATGATCTTGAAAAAAAATAATAACAAAAGTCGGAGGACTTATACTTGCTGATTTTAAAACTTACTACAAATTGATGATAATCAAAACTGCATAGTGCTGGCATAGAGTAAAAACATACTGATCTAACAACTCAGAAATACATTTTCACATATATGATCAACCAGTTTCAGAGTGGGAATCAGTCTTTCCAACAAATGGTGCAGGGAAAATAGAATATTCATAAACAAAAGAATGAAGCAGGAGGCTAGGTGGTAACTCTATGACAGAATGTAATCTTAGATGCACAATGCCCTGGTTTCAATCTCCATCAATAATCCCTAACTCCACTAAAAAAAAAAAAATGAAGCCAGACCTTATCTTACACTGTACATGAAAATTAATTTGAAATTAATTGAAGACCTAAGCTTAAGAACTAAAACTATAAAACCTTCTAGAGGAAAACATGGGAAAACCTCAAGCCCTTAAAGTTAGCAATATTTTCTTAAATCTGACTCCAAAGCTAAAAGGAACAAAAGAAAAACAGACAAATTGGACTTCAGTAGAATTAAAAACATTTCTGAATCAAAACAGTATCAAGAAATAAAGACAATGCACAAAATGACAAAAAATATTTGTAAGTCATATATCTTGGAAGAGTTTACTCTTTAGAATATTTAGAGAATTCTTATGGGCCAACAACAAAATGATAAACCACTTGATTTTGAAAATGAGCAATGGATATCAATAGACATTTCCCCAAAGATATGTTAATGTCTTTTATGTTAATAACATAAACATGTTAATGACATTTCCCCAAAGATATGTTATGGTTGATACACTGTGTCAACTTGAGTTTAGAACTTTCACTAAGCAACTCAGCAGGGAGCCAGGGTTCTCAGTAGGTAAACATCCTAATCCTGTGCAACAGGAAAGCAAAGAGATTTTGTGAATGCTACACCCACTCGGGGGGGGGGGGTAGCCTGCTTACAATATATAAGAGGAAAAGAAGCTTGTTCTCCCCTTCCTTTTTAGCTCTTGTTGCCTTTGCTGTGCTCTGCTGCCTTGAAGTGTGGCCCCTCTGCCATGCCACCCTACCTCGGAGCCAGCTGATTAGACTGAAACCTCCACAAACTGTGAGCTAAATAAACCTTTCCTTCCCTTATTTTGGGCATCAGGTATTTTATCTCAGCAAACAAGCAAAAAGTAACCAAGACAGAATTTGGTACCAGGAGTGGGGTCATTGCTGTGACTATACCTGACCATGTGGTTCAAAAGCCTTTGGAAATGGCCTGTGGAAAGAGTTTGGAGAGATGTGGCCTAAAAGAATAGAGCTGTAACACCTGAGGCTGTTCTGTAAGGGAGATTCTAGTCAGAGCTCTGAAGACCAGAAGCCTGATAGAAATTCCACTAGTAAATGCCAGGCTTCAGACGTTTCTCATGGGAAACACTGCATTGCGTGTTGGACTCCAGATGACGCATGTTATGACTTAGCAAAAAGTTTGTCTGCATTTTGAGATGTTCAGAGGATTTTCCTGAAACTAAGATTAACAGTGGTGGACTAATTAATCTGCCCAAAGAAATTTCAAGGCTGGCCCTGAAGCAAGGCCAGCAGATTGCTTGTAGCTGCTGGTTTCAAACAGGAGCCTAAAGAGAATTCTTTCTGTGGTCTGTTGGCCATTTCAGAATTTTGGAAATGGAATGGTCAATTCATCAGAAAGAAATAGCAGGTGATTATAGCAGACTTCAGGGGGCCTGTAGGGGAGAGACCTTGGTGCCTTGGGACCTACACAGTGCGGTTGACTCAGGGTGCTGGGAGAACAAGGAACTCCTCCCCTATCTGGGGAATGGCTGAGAATGTGGCAGACTTTCAGCAGCCTGAAGGAGAGAGACCCTGGCGCCTCAGGACCTGCACCGTGCGTGCAGTTGACTGACTCGAGGTCCCAGGAGAACAAGGAACTCCTCCCCTCCCTGGGAGATGGCTGAGAGTGTGGCAGACTTTCGGCAGCCCAAAGGAGAGAGACCCTGGCGCATCGGGACCTGCACCGTGTGGTTGACTCAGGGTGCTGGGAGAACAAGGAACTCCCCCAGTCTCTGGGGGCAGCTGAGAGTGTAGCAGACTTTCGGCAGCCCTAAGGAGAGAGACCCTGGTGCATCGGGACCTGCACCG
>PVJX010034848.1:0-18643 GCA_004027295.1 Dolichotis patagonum | reverse complement strand
GTTTAAATGAAGCTGAAGATAGAATCTCGGACCTTGAAGATAGGATTGCAGATAGCGATCTTGAAAGGGTAGAATTGATAAAAACAACAAAGCAGCATGAAATGACAGTCAAACAGCTACAAGATGATGCTAGGAGAAACAAAGTTAGAGTAATAGGCATTAGTGAGGAGGCAGGAGACAATACAAAAGATATAGTCAACCTATTAACAGAAATAAAGGCAGAAAATTTCCCAATGATGGGGGAAAAATTTGACATACAAATAAGTGAGGCATATAGAATGCCAAACAGTCATAACCAACATAAACCTATAACCAGACATATAATAATTAAGCTCACAGATATACAGCATAAAAACAGAATACTACAAGCCATTAGCGAAAAGACATAACTCATCTACCAAGGAAAGACTATTGGAATCACAGCAGACTTCTCAACACAAACCTTCAGGTTAAGACAATCTTGGAGTGAAGTATTTTGATCCTGAAAGAAAACAACTTTCAACCCAGATTGATGTACCCAGTGAATATGTCTTTCAAATTTAATTGAGAAACAAGACACTTTCATGACAAAGGACAACTAAAAAAAAATTAATATCCACCAAACCAACCTTAGAAAGGGTGTTGAAGGACATGCTATGTAGAGATAAAAATGCCACAATCTCGAGAACAAAAACAGAAAGAAATCACCAGAATGCACAAAAAAGTAAACAAGGGAGAAAAGCAGGAAAGTAACAACAGTAACACGACATGGCAAAGTCAAGCCAGTACATATTGGTGATATCCATAAATGTAAATGGGCTCAATTCACAGGTCAAAAAAAATAGGGTGACAGATGGATCACAAAATGAGATCCCACAATATGCTGTATACAAGAAACGCATCGGACTCAAAAAGAAACTCATAGATTAAAAGTCAAATGATGGAAAACAGTATTCCATGCAACATGAACTTAGAGAAAAGCAGGGGTAAATATTCTATTTGCAGACAATGTGAACTTCAAACCTAATGTGATTAAAAGAGACAAAGAAGGTCACTACAAACTTGTAAGTGGAAAAATTTAAGACAAAGAACTAACAATTAAAAATATATATGCACCAAACACAGGAGCACCCAACTATATAAGACAGATACTAAAGGACATGAAAAACCAAATACACAAGAACACAAATATTACAGGTGACCTTAACAGCCCACTGTCACAAAGATATAGATCAACTAGACAAAAAATCAGCAAAGAAATTATAGAACTGAATCATACTTGTGAGAAATAGGACTTAGTAAATGTTTACAGAGTTTTCCACCCAACCACATCAGAATACAAGTTCTTCTCAGCTCCCCCTGGGACATTCTCCAAAATAGACCATATATTATCCCATAAAATATTCTAAAGTAAATGCAAAGGTATTGAAATTATCCCATGCATACCATGTTACCATAGCACACTGAAACTTGAAATCAATATCAAAAGAAATTGCAAAACTGGCACAAATACATGGAAATTAAATAACAACCTTTTGAACAACCAGTGGTCTACAGATGAAATTAAAGAAGAAAAAAAGCAATACCTACAATTCAGTGAAAATGCAAAAACAACATATGGTAATCTGTATGAGGCAATGACAGTGGTCTTAAGAGGGAAATATAGAGCAATAAATTGTCATATCAAGAAAACAGAACGAGCACAAATAAAAAATATAATGCTGCATCTCAAGCTTCTAGAAAAAGAAGAGCAAGCTAAATCTAAAGCTCAAAGAAGAGAAGAAATCATAAATATTTGAGCAGAAATCAATGCAATTGAAATTAAAAACACAATACAATGAATTAAAGAATCAAAAAGCTGGTTTTTTTGAGAGAATAAACTGACAAACCTCTAGCTAACCTTATATAGAAAAAGAAAGAAAAAGCCCAAATTCATGCAATAAGGACTGAAAAGGGGGAAATTACTACAGATTCCATGGAAATTCAAAAGATCACAAATACCTACTTTGAAAATCTCTTCTCGCATAGAATGGAAAACACAGAGGAAATGGACAGATTTCTAGAAACATATGAACTACCAAAGCTCAACCAACAAGATATAGCAATGTTGAATAACCCAATATCAGCTACTGAAATTGTAAATGTAATAAAAATCTTACCAACAAAGAAGATCCGAGGTCCTGATAGATTCACAGTTGAATTCAATAAGAAATTTAGAGACTTGATGCAAATACTCCTTAAACTCTTCAATGAAATTGAAAAGAATGCAATCCTAATTCATTCATGGAGGCAACTATTACTCTGATACCAAAACCAGAGAAAGACCCAACCAAAAAGGAGAGCTATAGGCCAATCTCACTAACGAACATAGAACCAAATATTCTCAATAAAATACTAGTAAATAGAGTACAGCAAATCATAAAGAAGATTACACATCATGACCAAGTGGGGTTCATTCCAGGCATGCAGGTATGTTTTAACATATGCAAATCAATAAATGTGATTCACCATATCAACAAACCAACGGCCAATATTATACTAATGAACAAAACCTGAAAGCTTTCACTTTAAAATCAGGAACAAGACAAGGATATCCACTATCACCACTCCTATTCAATGTAGTACTGAAAAAACTAGCCAGGCCAATCAGACAAGATAAAGAAATAAAAGGAATAAAGATAGGAAAGGAAGAAGTTAAATTATCACTATTTGCAGATGACATGATATCCAAGTTGAAGATGCAAATAACTCTATTGAAAGACTATTAGAGGTAATAAACAAATTCATCAGTGTAGCTGGATACAAGTTCAACTCTCAAAAATCAATAGCATTCCTGTACACAAACAAGAAACTCACTGACAATGAAATTATGGAAATGTCAGCCTTCACAATAACATATAAAAAAATGAAATACTTAGGCATCAACCTAACTAAAAGTGTAAAACACTTATACACTGAAAATTATACTATGTTAAAAAAGGAGACTGAAGGCGATATTAGAAAATGGAAAGATGTTCCATACTCTTGAATGGTAACAATTCAAGAGTATGGAACTCCAATATCTCTGGCAAACTCTTAGCCGTAACCCCCTATACAAGTGAAACAAGGTTAAACATTTCTGAAATGTAAAGGCACAAAATAAACCTTACCATTCCAAAAGTTACAAACAGGGGAATATAAAGCATTGGAAACAAGGCAAGTCCAACATCCAGCAGGGCGAACATTAAGTCCTAGAGTTTCATGCTCAGCATTTGAAGCAATCTGCTTGCAAGCTCCAAAAGGCTTGGGTGATTCCACCCCCATGGCACTTCCAGGTATTTCAGCTCCTGCAGCTTTTCTCTTAAACCTTTTCTGCTTAGTTTTTGCAGCTTTACTTGGATGATCCACATTCTTGGCTTTTCCAAACTTTTGGGGTCACCACCGCACCTTTGGATTCACACTTACATCTTTACATATTGCCCTCTCAGTGGTACACTGCTTGGCCTCCAGGCCCCTTGAAATCGAGGTGGAAGCCTTATTACCCTCAGAATTTGTGCATTTTCCTTGCACCAAAAATCAGCACCATGTGGATGCCACCAAGGTCTGCTGCCAGCTGGAGCAGTAGCCAGGGTTTTCCCTCTCTTGGCTATAGGGGTTCAGTTACTGGATTGCTGGGCTGTTTACCTGATTGTGAATAAAAGCTCTTCTATGTTGCTGACATTCTGGAACCTCATGTGGCTGCTGCCAATTTGGAACCTCATGTGGCCGCTGCCATTCTGGAACCTCATGTTGCCTCCCATGCCATTCTGGAGCATGGTGCTCTGAAGCTTTCTCATCTGAGAAAATTCTTTCACTTTTGAAGCTTTGGAGCTGCAAAGGGTGGAGACCCGATGCTTCCTGGGATGCCTGGTGGCCATCTTTCTTATCTCTCTGTATCTTCTCAGCAATCAAAATCTCAGCTCTATCTTTACAATGCACAGCTTTACTGGAATTTTCCTTCTGGCCAAACTCACAGTGTTTTAAATTATCCTGCTGGGCTCTTTGCTCTTGGTTTGCAACATAGATCTGGCTAAAAGCCCCCAACAATAGCCATGTCACAGCCTCAACCTTTGACTGCCTTGAAATTTCCTTTGCCAGATTAATCAGTCCATTACCCTTAATCTCAGTCTCAGGCAAAGTCTCTGGGCAGGAGCAAAATGCAGACAAACTTTCTGCCAAGCCATAACACACATCATAGGGAGTCCAACAACCAATACAGTCCTCCTTCCCAGCAGAAACCTCGCAAGCTTGGTCTTTACTATCAGGCTTTCTATCAGTCTTCTGGTCTCCTGAGCTGTGACCAGAATCTCGTCTACAGAACAGCCTAAACTGCTCCAGCTCTGTGCATCCAGGGGACATGTGCAAACCTTTCCAAACACTGCCCACAAGACATTTCCAAAGTCTCTCGAAAGACATGGTCAGGTATAGACACAGCAATGACCCCACTCTCGGTACCAAATTCTCTCAGAGAGGGTCTCTCTCCTGCTACCTACCAGTCTGCCATCTCTTTCTTCCCTCTGATGTATAGATTTTTTATCTTTAGACTTTGTTCACTTTTGCTATAAGGATAACACTTCATAGACACAGGTTAATTACTTCATAGAAATAGTTTAGAAGTAGTTTTTCCTTTTTGCTTTTTGAGAATGTTTGAAAAGCTTAATGTTTGTTTTTCTTCAAATCTGATAAAATTCAAAATTAAATACACCAAATCTTCAGCCTTTCTTCATTGGGAGTTTTTCATTATTACTTCAATCTTGTCTCATGTTATGAATCTTTTTAAAAATTTGCCTTCTTTCTTCAATATTCATGTGTCATATGTGTCTCAGAACTTACACATTTCTTATGGTTTTTCCAATTTATTGGAATATGTCTTCAAAGTAATTTAAATTAATTCTCTGGATTTGAGAGATATCTGTTGTGATTTTCTGTTTTTCCAGTCTTAATTTATTAGTTTGGTACTTCTCATTCATTTTAAATTTCCCTAAGAGTTTATTAATAAGATTTATGTTTCAAAGAGCATACTCTTTGAAGAATTGATCCTTTGTATTCTTATTTAAGTCTCTATTTCATTTAATTTCTCTTCTGAACTTTACCATTTAATTTCTTTTACAGTGCTTGCATTTGGGTTGCTCCATTTCATTAGGACACTGAGATGTACTATTCATTTATTTACATAGGCTAATGTCTTTGTGATGTAGGCACTCACATCTACAAATTTCCCTCTTATGACTGATTTTATTGTGTCTCAGAGATTTTGATTTCTTGTGCTGTCATTCCCATTTAACTCTAGGGATTTAATTTATTCTTTGGTATGTTCAGTGACACACTGATCATTCATCAATATACTATTCAATCTCTGTGTTTGTTCAAATGTCTGTAGTTTCTTTCTTATTGATTTATATTTTAATTTCATTGTGACAAGGTGGGGTGTGATCATGTAAGACAAACTGAGATTGTTTTGTGTGTTTATTTAAACATGCTTCGTAGCTTAAAATGTGGTGTATTTCAGAGAAAGTACCACATGCTACTGAAAACATGTAAATATTTGCTATACTAAAACTGTATAAGCATCTATTAATTCCATTTGGTCTGTACTGTAGTTTACCAGTAATATCTTTTGGTTGATTTTTTTCTGGTTGATCTGTTTATGAAAGTGAGTATTGAACTTACACACTGGGATTATTTTGTTATACATCTAACCCTTCATATAGTACTTGTTTCATAAAATCAGGCACACCAAATGCTTGGTGCATATATACTTACAATTATATCTACTTGGAGATTTTTTCCTATAACAAAGATGTTGAAGCCCTCTTTATCTGTTCTTATTTATTTTAACTTGAAGTCTAGTTTGTGAATATAAATATAGCTACTCTAGGATGAAACATACTTGGTCATAGTGTAAAATCCTTTTGATGATTTGTTTGACTACTTATTGAGGATTTTTAAAATGTATATTCATTAGAGAGATTGGCACATAGTTCTTTTTGCTGTTGATGTTTGTTTGGGTCCATGTCTAATTTCTGAATGAGAATAAAGATAGCTTCCCAGAATAACTTTGAGAATATGTTTTTCATTTCAATTTCATTATGGTGTCTGAGAAAAGTTGGAATTATATCTGCCCTAAAGTTTTTGTATAATTTGGTAGTGAATGAGTCATATGCTGAGCTTGTCTTATGTGGAAAATGTTTATTGCTGCTTAAATGTTATTATCAGTTAAGTTAGCATTTTAAGACTCGGTTCAGTTTCAGTAATTCAGGTTGATCTAGGAGTCTCTCCATTAATTAAGAATACTCAATGTACTGGTGCATACACTTGTGAAATAATCTTCTGGATTTCAGTATTGTCTTCCATTGTCTATTTTTTCATTTCTAATTGCATTGACTGGTGTCTCTTTTTTTGTATTGGGGAACATTGATTTGTGTCTTTTCTTGACATTTTTGGCAAGACTGGCCAATTGAAGCCAATTGGTAATGAAAAATGTGATATTTCACGGACACTATAAAAGCAAGAAAGTTATCACAACCAGTTCAAAAATATGCATGACAATATGTTTGGTAATGGAGAAGAAATGAGTAGATTCCTGGATTGTGTGTACTACCCAAATGAAAACAAGAAAATATGAAAGCACAGAAGAGTCCAAAAAATCTCTCAGGAAATGTAAGCAGTAATAAAGAAAAAAATAACCACATAAAATAAGAAAAACCCAAATCCCAATGGATTCACTGTTTAATTCTAAAAGAACTGCATGGCAGATCTAATGCCAGCACTCCTCAACCTCTAATAGAATTGAGAGGCAAGAAGTATTCCCAGAGCCATTCCTGGAAGCTAGAACTATGTTTGTTCCAAAATCATAGAAAGATTCAACTAAATAAAAGATCTACTTGCCAGTATTTTTAATTCAGATGCAAAATTCCTCAACAAGATACTGGCATGGACAATGCCACAAATAATCAAGAAGATTTTACTTCATGACCAAGTCAGCTTTATCTCATGGATGCAAGGAAGGTTCAGCACATGCAGATCAATCAATGCAATATATCACAGAAAGGCAAGCAAGGATCAAAATCAAATGATTATGTCAATAGAGTCAGAAAAGTCCTTTGACAAAATCCTACATCTTTTTATGATAAAAATTGAAACAAAAATAGAAGAACCTTATCTCAATCTGGTAAAATCAAGTTTTGCGAAATCTGCTGCATATATCATATTAAATGCTGGAAAACTGAAAGATTCTCCTCTAATATGAGGAAAAAGAAAGGATATCCACTCTCATTCTAGTTCTACATTGAAAGTTTCATGGCTTGTTTTTCGATGCCTCCCCAAAGCCTCTTGCACTCATGGGTGGGACTTGATACAGGTGGGTAGCTCTATGGAATGCGATACTGGAATTGAGGGTGTTTGATCTCTGGTTTACTCCCCTAGTGGAATTACAGTAGGCGTGGTTGTGGCCTATGAATTTACTGAAACAGAAAGCCCTAAAGTTGGTTTAGGTGTCAGAAGTCAATAGGTTTGTAGTCTGAACGGTATATAGAGAAAATAAGAATTTAGGCTTGCTGTTGCTGCTTTCCCTCTTCTATACCATAGACTATTAAAAGAAACCTTTGCTATTTCAACTTACATTTGTGCTGCATTTTGTTCTAACAATCAGAAAATAACTAATACAGTACTTGAATTGTTAGAGCAACAAAGCAAGAGAAAAAGGGATATGTATGGGAAATTATCATTCATTTCAAATGACAAAACCATGTACATAGAAGATCCTCCAAAAATTCTACTGTAAGACTTGTAATTAATAACCAATATGAGTAATGTAATAGGAAGAAAATTAACACATAAAAATCAAGAGCATTTCTCTACTCCGGTAATAAACTCACATAGAATGAAATTAGGGAAACCATATTACTCACAATACCATCAAGACAAATTAAATATATGTGAATTAACCCAACCAAGGAAGGGAAAAACCTCTATAATGACAGGTACAGTACTCTCACAAAGATGCTCAGGGATGACAGCAGTAACTGGAAAGACATGCCCTGTCCCTGGATAGGCAAAAATCAATTTTCTTTAAAAGCACTCTACCTTATCAAATATAAATATAAAGTTAACACAGTCACAATCAAAGTATCAATAGCAATCTTCACAGAACCAGCAAGGACAACCCTAATATTCATATGAGACAAAAGAGACTTAGAATAGTGAAAGCAATCCTGAGTAACAAGTGATAGACTCTGGCAGCCTGGGGCTTAGCTACATGCCACGTGATATCTGCCCACCATTGTACTGGACACATAGAAGCAACTTATTTCTCCAAGTGTAACTTCTATATTCCCTTTCTCATTCCACAGATAAACTTCCTGCTCCCTGTTAGCCCTTGCCTCAATCCCTCTCCAATCGCAAGTCTCCAACATCACCCAAGCCTCCACCCCTGGTGGAGTAAATCTTTCTGTATTCTGTTTTACACAGGCAGGTGTTCCTTCAAATCAGCTGCTAATATGTCATTTTGAATGTCTCCTAAACTTCTCCCCCAAGCCACGTCTGATAAAACAATCTTCACTTCTTGGTTATTACTGAAAGCACTTATATTTCTTATACAACTCTTCTGTGCCTGCATTAAAGGTCTTTCTAATCTTTGTCTTCTCTATCATTTTTCTTCACTGCTCAATTGAGTGCTAAAAATACTCAATCAGCAAGGACAAAAGAAGAAGCATTACAATTCAAGATTTGATCTTAGATTTGATGTTAGATTGAATAGACACAGTGACTTTTAAAAACAAGCATAATGCAGGCAGAGTGATTAAAAAAGAAAACAGGCACATGGATCAGTGGAACACAATAGAGGATGCAGAAACAGCACCAGGCACATTCAGCTCTGATCAAGGGGCCAAAAATATACTTTTCAATAAAACATCATCTTTAAAAATGGGGCTGGGAATATTGAATATAAAAAAGCAAAAGATTGAATGTAATCTACCACATCTTACTATGTATTAAATTAAAAATCAAAATGGGTCAATACTCTAAATGTCATAAAAGAATAAATTGGTGGGAATATTAAATATATAAATCTCTTGAAGACATGAGTACAAGCAAAGTCTTTCAAAAGAATGGCAGTTATAAAAGAAACAATACCAAGGGTGTTCAAATAGTATCATATCAAATTATAAGATTCTTCACAGCAAAAAAAAGTCAACAAGTGAAGAATATGTAGAATGGGAAAAGTTTTTGTCAGCTATTTCTCAGTCAGAGGACTATTCAAAATACAGAAAGAACTAAAAATATTAGATATACAAAAGGAAAAGTACTAATCAAAAATGTGAAAATTAAATAAGTACATATTTCACAAAAGGCATACAAATGTCACATAAACATATGAAAATACTTTCAATATTGATGGTTATTTAAGAAAGGAAAATTAAAACAAAACCTATTCTATTCATCACCAGAGGGAATAAGTATCCCCAAAACTGAAGCACTAACAAGTGTTGGTAGAGCTTGAGGGAAAAAGAAACCTACATTGTTGCTGGAAACACATCCGTCTATGTAGTAGTGGGTGAACTAGTAGTTCTGGAAATAAAACTAAAAACTAAAAACTAAACTCAAGAAACTAAAACTAGAAATTCCACTTGACTCTGGTATTTTCTTTGTAGGAATCTTATCAAAACAATTGAAAGACATGGTAATACTGTGATATACAACACTCATGTTTGTACCAGCTCACCTCATAATACCTAAATACTGGAGACAGACTCTATGCCCACCAAAAATTGAATGCATAAAGAAAATGTGGTATTTAGACAGAATGTAATGTCACCCTACCACCAAGAAGGGTAAATGTCAGTCAAAATTAAGAAATTGTATGCACTTTGAGTCCATAATGTTAAAAAAAATTCAGAAGCAGAATTTTAAATATGATGTATTTGTCTTATACAGGAAAAGAAAGATATAACTGTTGAGTGAAGTCAAAGATAACAGGAAGTAGAGGAATAGATCTTTTTCAAGTGGAAGGAAGATCAAGAAATGAAAGAAAGGGTAGGGAAGAGAAATAAAAGAGAATAGAAAACTATTATTAAATTATGTCTACTATCAACTCTCAAAAAGGAATGTAATCATTATGTAGTACAAATATATACCAATAGCAATGAAAAGCTGGAAGAAAAACAAAACCTTAAAATGAAGGAGAAACAGCAACTTTCCACCAAACAGAGCATTAGGTAATTTATGACTATCAATCCTGCACTATGAAAAATTCTCAGTGATATCCTAGATAGAGTAAGTGAGGCCCAAAATACCGAAGATCTTAGAATGAATACATGAAACTAGGGTGAGGAATTGAGTGAAAGGGACGAATAAAGAAATCAGTGACAGAAAAATAATACCATGACTATAAACAAGATCATTTGATAATAAATAGTCGCAACTCTTCAAACCAGTGTCACAGATTAGCAGGGTAAAACAAAAACAAAGCCCAAATCTATGTTGCATATAGGAGACAAATATAATTCATGAACAAACACACTAATTGAAAACTAAAGATAGAAAATAGTCCTGCATGCAACAGGAGCTTGAAAGCAAGCAGGCTTTACAGAATATCTAAAAATGAGTAATGAAAAGATGACCATTTGGTGGAGTTTGCCCCAGGTGAGTTCCAGTGACCTGGGGAAAGTTAGAGACCTATGTTCTGGCTTTTGAGTTTCTGGGGAGCTACTGGGATGCTGGACTGGGTCCAGCAGATTGCAGGGCCTCAGTTCAGCAGCCTGGTTTCAGTCCAGGAGGCAAGAGCCCTGCGTGAGGACTCTGGGATCAATTGGGGTTGCCTGGGGACAACCTTGAGACCAGCACTGCCAGCTGCTGAGTTCATATTCACACCCCTAGGACAGGGGATTGTGACCTGGGGGCTCTGCCAGCCCCAGTTCCTCATGCCCAGCTTCTACATCTCAATTAACAGAACCAAGAATCTGCAGAGGGGTGGAGTTTGCCCCAGGTGAGTTCCAGGGACGTGGGGAAAGTTGGAGACCCACATTCTGGCTTTTGAGTTTCTGGGGAGCTACTGTGATGCTGGACTGGGTCCAGCAGATGGTGGGGCCTCAGTCAACCATGCTCAGCGGTCTTGTTTCAGTCCAGTAGGCAGAAACCTTGCACGAGGACTCTTGGCTCAATTGGGCTGGCCTGGGGACAAGTTGAGCCCAGCACTGCCAGTGGTTCAGTTCATATTCACACGCCTAGGACAGGGGGCTGTGCTGCAGGGGTTTCTCTTGCCCCAGTTCTCCACATGCTGCTTCTGCCTTTCAATTTAGGGAGCCAATTACCTGCAGAGGAGCTGATACTGCTTCAGTAGCTGAGGTCGCAGTAGGAGATTTGTGAAACACCCAGAGGAAGCTTTGGAACACCAATCAAACCAAGGAAATAAGCAAAATGACAAAAGGAAAGACAAAAAGGAAGGCTCAAATCACCAGCCCATCCCAAGAAAGCCTGGGAGCCATGAGCATAGAAGAAAATAGAAGCCATACACCTGAAATGACTGAAATGATATCAACTGAAATAAAGAAGCAATTAGGGGAAACTATGGAGAAATTCAAATTAGAAATAATTGCCCAGGTAAAAGAAGAAATGATAAAAGTAGAGAAAGAAACAATGAACACATCTAGTGAAGACACAGCAAAGAAATTAGAGGAACAATGCAAACAGATGGAATCCTTGAATGAACTCTATAAGAAACAAGCAGAATACATAAAGCAGATTCAAAGGGATATACAGGACATCAAAAATTCTATTGAAAGCTAAAAAAACCAACTCAATGAAAGTGAAGATAGAGTTTCAGATATCGAACATAATATAGCAGCTAGTGAACAGGAAAGGAAAGATCTTTTAAAAATGAAAAAGAATCAGGAAATAACAATTCAACAGCTACAAGATGATACAAAGAAAAATAACATCAGATTAATAGGGATAAATGAAAAAGAAGGGGACACTCCAAATGATATCAAGAGGATGTTTACAGAAGTAATAGCAGGGGTTGGGGATTTAGCTCCGTGTCTTAAGCGCCTGCCTCGCAAGCACGAAGTCATGAGTTCAATCCCTGGTACCAAAAAAAAAAAAAAAAAGAAGTAATAGCTGGAAACTTCCCAAATATGAGAATCGAAATTGACATTAGGATTAGTGAAGCATATAGAACTCCAAATAGCCATAACCAAAATATAACTACACCCAGACACATAATAATCACCATCCCAGAAACCCACCATAAGAACAGAATACTGAAAGCTGTTAGAGAGAAAAGACAGATCACCTATAAAGGAAAACCTTTCAGAATCGCAACAGACTTCTCAACACAAACAATGGAGTCAAGAAGAGAATGGAGTGAAGTATTTCCAATCCTAAAGGAAAACCACTTCCAACCCAGACTGACGTGCATGGCAAAACTGTCCTTCAAAATGGATGGAGAAATAAGATACTTCCATGACAAAGAACAGCTGAAAAACTTCATGAACACCAAACCAATCCTACAAATAACACTGAAAGACATTCTAGATACGCATAGGATAAAACCACCAAGCAAGGCAGACAATTAAATAGAATGGAAAGCTAAAGATACAACAGCAGAAAGATAACATGTCTGTAATAAAACAATATATAACAGTTATAACCATTAATGTAAATGGCCTCAGCTCACCAATCAAAAGAAACAGACTGGCAGAATGGATCAATGAACAACATGCAACCATATGCTGTCTACAAGAAACCCATCTTACCCAAAAGGAAACCCATACACTGAAAGTCAAAGGATGGAAAACAATACACCATGCAACAGGAAACAAAAAAAAGTGGGAGTGGCTATCCTATTTGCAGACAATGTGAAATTCAAACCAAGAATGATCCAAAGAGATAAAGAATGTCACTACATACTAGTTCAGGGAAAACTTCAAGAGGAAGAGATAACAATCTTAAATATATATGCACTGAATTCCAGATCACCCAGCTATACAAAGCAAATATTAACAGAAATGAAAAGTCAAATAAGCAATAACACAATTATAACGGGTGATTTTAACACACCATTGACACAAAGGGACAGATCAACTAGACAAAAAATCAGCAACGAAATAACAGAACTGAATCATACCTGTGAACAAATGGACTTGATAGACATATATAGAGTTATCCATTCAACAACATTAGAATATACATTCTTCTCAGCATTATATGGGACATTCTTTAAAATAGCCCATATACTAGCCCACAGGACACATTTAAGTAAATGCAAAAGAATTGAAATTATGCCATGTGTGTTATCAGATCATAGTGCCATGAAGTTAGAAATTAATGATACAAGCAACTGCAAAAACCGCATAAACACATGGAAACTGAGTAAAACTCTCTTGAGCATCAAGTGGGTCACAGAGGAGATTAAAGAAGAAATTAAACAATATCTACAAGCAAATGAAAATACAAACACAACTTAATGGAAATTCACATTGTCTGCAAACAGGATTGCTACTCCTGCTCTTTGTTGGTTTCCTGTTGCACGAAGTATTGTTTTCCATCCTTATATTTTCAGTCTATGAGTGTCCTTTTGGGTTAGTTGGGTTTCTTGTAGACAGCATATGGTTGTGTGTTGTATCTTGATCCATTCTGCCAGTCTGTTTCTTTTGATTGGTGAGTTGAGGCCATTTATGTTAATGGTTGTAACTGTTATATATTAGTTTATTGTTGACATGTTATCTTTCTGCTGTTCTGTCTTTAGCTTTCCATTCTATTTTATTGTCTACTTGCTTGGTGAGTTTATCCTATGTGTATCTAAAATATCTTTCAGTATTCCTTGTAGGGTTGATTTTGTGGTCAAGAAATTTTTTAGCTGTTCTTTGTCATACAAGTATCTTATTTCTCCATCCATTTTGAAGGACATTTTTGCAGGGTATGTCAGTCTGTGTTGGAAGTGGTTTTCTTTAGGATCTGAAATACCTCATTCCATGCTCTTCTTGATTTCATTGTTTGTGTTGAGAAGTCTGCCGTGATTCAAATAGGTTTTCCTTTATAGGTGATCTCTCTTTTCTCTCTAACAGTTTTTAGTATTCTATTCTTATGTTGGATTTCTGGGATGGTGATTATTATGTGTCTGGGTGTAGTTTTATTTTGGTTATGGCTGTTTGGATTTCTATATGCTTCACTTATCCAGATGGCAGTTTTTCTTCTCATGTTTGGGATGTTTTCAGCTATTACTTCTGTAAATATCCTCTTGATATCATTTGGGCTGTCACCTTCTTTTGCATTTATCCATATTAATCTTATGTTAATTTTCTTTGCATCATCTTGCAAGTGTTGAATTTTTATTTCCTGATTCTTTGTTATTTTTAAAAGATCTTGACTTTCCTGCTCTCTGGCTGCAATCTTATCATCAAGGTCTGAAATTCTCTCTTCACTTTCATTGAGGTTGTTTTGGCCCCTTTCAATAGCATTTTTGATTTCCTGTATATCTCTTTGAATCTGTTTTATGTATTCTGTTTGTTTCACATAGTGTTCATTTAGGGATTGTATCTGTTTGCTTTTTTCCTCTAAATTTTTAGCTGTGTTTTCACTAGATGCATTCACTATTTCTTTCACTGTTTTTATCAATTCTTCTTTTCCTGGTCAAGTATTTCTGATTTGAATTTCTCCATAGCTTTCCCTATTTGCATATTTATTTCATTTGATATCATTTCAGACATTTCAGGTGTATGGCTTCTTTTTTCTTCTATGTAGATAGCTTCTAAGCTTTCTTGGGGAGGGCTAGAGCTTTGATCCTGCCTTTTTGTCTTTCCTTTTGTCATTTTTTAATATTTCCTTGCTTTGAGCATTATTCCAATGCTTTCTCTGCATGTGTGGTGAATTACCTCTTTCACCCTCAGTTCCTGGAGTGGCAGTGGCTCCCCCACAGTCTCTTGGCTTCCTCACAGGGTCCTAACTCCCCTCTGCTCCTGGCTCCTGGCTCCCTACATTATAAGGCAAATGCTGGGCCTGGTCAACACAGAGTCTGTGGAATGTCAGGCAGGCCAGGCCACCATACTTTGTTCCATGCAGATCTCCAGGAGGTTCCCATCAGGTGAAGTGTGGTCCTACAGGTACCAAACAGTCAGGCTAAAATGCTGCTTTTTGCAAATTTTCCAGTCCCAAACAGACCTGGCCAAGATATCAGTCTCTGCAAATTTCCCAATCCAAAATGCTCAGGCCACTCTGTGGGTCTCCGGGAGGTTCCCTGTCCCAAAGAGTCAGGCCGAGATGCTGGTCTTTGGGAGATTTCCTGTGGGTGAAGGGCGGGGATATGGGACCCAAACAGACCTGGCCAAAATGCTGGTCCCCGGGAAGGTCCCTGCTGGTGAAGGGCGGCCTCCCACTCCCAAACAGTCAGGCTGAGATGCTGGTCTCCACAAAGTTCCCAATCAAAACAGTGCAGGGCACTCTGCCTGTCTCGGGGTGTTTCCCAGCCCCAAAGAGTCAGGCCAAGATGCTGGTCTCTGGGAGATTTCCTGCGGGTAAAAGGTGGGGCTATGGGCCCCAAACAGACCTGGCCAAGATGCCAGTCTCTGGGAAGATCCCTGCAGGTGAAGGGTGGGCCTACCACTCCCAAACAGTCAGGCCGAGATGCCGGTCTCCACAAAATTTCCAATCAAAACAGCGCAGGCCACTCTGTGGGTCTCCGGGAGGTTCCCAGTCCCAAAGAGTCAGGCTGAGATGCTGGTCTCTGGGAGATTTCCTGCAGGTGAAGGGCAGGGCTACGGGCCCCAAACAGGCCTGCCCAAGATGCCAGTCTCTGGGAAGTTCCTTGCGGGTGAAGGGCGGGCCTACCAGTCCCAAACAGTCAGGCCAATATACTGGTCTCTTCAAAGTTCCCAATCAAAACAGCGCAGGCCACTCTAAAATACAAATTTTAAAAAACCATGAAAATGAAGTTCAGCATCTTTGCCGTTAAAGAAATCAAATCAGCAAGTCAAATCAACACTGAGAGTTCATCTTCATGCAGCAAATGGCCATTATCCATGACTCAAGGAAAACAAATGCTGAGGAGGTTATAGAGAATAAAAGGAGGTTTTACACACTGCTTTGGGGTATTTAAACTAATACAATCACTTTTGATGTCATTTTTAAGAATTCCCAAAAAATGAAATATAAAAGTTCCATTTCACCTGGCTATGCCTTTACTCCATATCATCTTGAAAAAGCTAAAGTCATTATAGTATAGCAATATATGTGTGTATACATATTTATACTAGCACAGTTCATAAATGCTAAATCATGGAAGCAACCTATACCCATGAGAAGATCAAAAAAGACACTGAAAATACTTCCATCTTGATAACATCAATATCCATCATAACATTTTGATGGATAGCTCCTTGTACATGCTTCTTTATATTCTCCCAAGGCTACATAGATTTGTTATAAATCAAGGCAGTCATGCAGAAATGAATGGCTTTGTAATGGCATGAAACTTAAGACTAGTCATGTCTAGTACATTATAAATCTCAAGTGAAGACTTTGTCCAAGTAATGGGGCTAAGTAATGGTAGATTAGAAATATAAGTCAATTACTACACTACTGAGACTGCTGTAATCTATTCAGATATTGTCAACAGAGCAATTAACGGATTTTCAGATGTAGTTGCAATTTCCCTGGTGGTGACTACATCTCTCGCTTTATAAATTACTGCTTGGATGTTGTTCTACTGGATCACTTGTCCTCTCTCCTGGTCTCTTGGGATAGATGGAGATGCATTCTCTGGCTGTTTGGCAGGTCTATGGGTGTCCAGGATGGCTAAGCTATCACATGAGGCTGCTTCCAGCATTGCTTGACTCCCTCACCAAGGCTGTGTATTTTTTGTGGATCCTTCACCTGTTAAGACACAAGCATAACATTGCTTCCACATTATTAGCTGTATTGATCTTTTAAAGTGTAAACTAATCATGGAAAAGGTAACATATATTCTACCTGTGGGAAGAACAGGAATGTTTAAAAAGAAATCTTTTCAATCTGTTATGATGAGAGGCCAGTCTCTGGGAACTACAGTTGAAATTGGCAGTCCAGGCTGCAGCACCCCATAGTAAATAACCAGCATTTACAGGTCTTAAAACTTTTAACGGCCTCCATTTGCCTGACTTCTTTGGAACAACAGAAACAGGAGTATTCCAAGGGTTGATTGAGCTTTCTAAATATCCTAGATGCAATTGTTCTTCAACTAATTTGTGCAATTGAGTTAGCTTCTCCTTGTTAAGGGCCATTGATCTCCCCAAATAGGCTACTTTAATTTTCTAATGTAAAGGCAGAGCTGTTTCGGGGGAGAAGCATCAATGACCTTTGTCAAAAAACCGGTTGATATCCCAAACCTTGCCTGACTTTTTTAGGTGTAATATTAAAAGGCTCTTTGATTCCCTGTAAGTTTTTTCCTAGTAACTTATCTTTCTGATATCACATTTGAATCACCATTTTCTTAATTTTAGGATCTGAATCTATTTGTTAAGTTTCCAAATTGGAACTTTATTGTTTATTTTTAAAATTAGAATCACTGGTCAGCATTAATTTCCACTTTTGTAACAAATCTCTTCCCCACAAGTTAACTGGGATAGGTGCCACATTAAGTAAAAGGAAAAGATTTGTTGGTCTGGGCCCTCATAAGGCAAATGTGAGACACTTGTAACACAGGCTAATGGGTTCCCAGTCTGATAAAGGACATAGGAGGCCTTTGCATTGGCCACATTGGGGACCATTGTTCTGGTGCAGTGACTAACACATCTGCACCAGTGCCTATTACCTTCAAAATGTTTTCCATTAGCCCTTATAAAACACATAGGCCTATTTTTAGTCACTTCCTGTGTAAAATAAATTTCTCTCTTTGTAGTCTTTTTTGAGGATCTTGCTCCCTCTTGAGCTGTCTATACTTAATAAAAGAAGGCTTCTCTGCAGGGAACAAAATCAACTGCGCCACAGTCTCCCTGTTCAAAAACTCAGATATCCATGCCACATGCATGAACTTGTATCTCATCTGCACCATCACCATCAATCACAGTAGGAAAAACAGTTATTCCATTTAAATTTAAACCAGCCTTTCCCAAAACAAGACCAAATGTTCCTTCAGGATTGTGACTCCAAATTCCTGTGTGAATTGGGGTAGGCTGTTCCCCTCCAATGAGTGACTCTGCAAGCTGCAGGAAGATTTAATCCAGCACTTTGAATCTTTCTCCTGGTGAGTGACTTACTGTATCTCCAGAGAGCCACATTTGATGCTGTTCTTAAATTTCCTGGCTAGTTTGCACTGGGTAAAGTTCACTGGTGGTTTGACTCTCAAGCCATACCTCCTCTATTGCTCTGCTGGCCTGAGGATAGTCCCTCATGTCATTTTTTTGAAAAGATGTACCACCCTTTTGGAATTTAGAACAAAATCATTGGCCCAATACCATCCTTTTTGACATCTATGACAGAATCCAAGCACAGAAGCTGAGTCCTCTTTGCTAGAGGTACTTTATTCTTGATATGTTGCAGCATCTGTCCTACTAGAACTGACATGAGCTCTTCACCTTTATTCTAGTATGTTCCATTTTTCCACAATTAAAGCATTGTACATCACTCCCTTTTGCACTTGGAAGACCAGCAATAACCTGAGCCATCATAGTTT
>PVJX010034847.1:0-18644 GCA_004027295.1 Dolichotis patagonum | reverse complement strand
ATATGAGTATATTCACTATGTATCACAAGCATACAACAATAAAGTTTTATGTAAAGAGAGACTATTGCAATAGTTCAGAAAAGAGATGATGGAGGCCTAGAATAAGAGATACCTGTTCTCTGAACAGAGAGGAAGAAAATTTTGAGAAGAAAATTAATAGGTAAAATTAGGAGCATTGATTGACAAAAACAAGTAGGGAAAGGGAGACAGCAATGACAAGGGAGGAGATGGGGACTGCTCTCAGTTTACACTATCAAGTGCCTAGAAAGGTAGTGATGCAACCTGCTCTTCAGAGCAATGGATAACGAGTCCACCTAATGTCAGGTGTAGACTGAGATACTGAAAAGATGTAACATAGCTATAAATTCAGGTTCAGAAATCAGTAGACGCGTCTGAGGTAAATATCCTATTTTATGTGTCATTGTGCACACAAATTATAGTTGAAACCAGGAGATACAATGACATGGCTAATAAAAAGCAAGGGGGGTGGGGAGAATTGTGTCAAGGTGGGGCACTTATGGCAAATCAATGACTGGAGGACAAGAAGAGTTAAAAATCTTTGGATGTTCATTGCCTCAGTCCCACCAGAAGGAACTGGTGAAGAAGAGAGAAAGAGTGGCCAGAGAGAAAGAGGAAAAACAAAACAAAACAAAAAAAGACAAGTGTTATGGAATCCCAGGAGGTAGAATGTTTTAAAACAAAGAGGAAATGGAAATGAATTTCAAGCCTATAGGAGAAGTTCCAATTGTGGGATGTAGAAAATTATCTGTTGGATCTGTCAGCATTTCTTTCCTCTTGGAGATCATGAAGGAGCATAAAAGGGTAAAGAGTAATTAATTGATCCTAGTATAGGAGTTGATTTTACGTGAGACTGAGAACCAAGGTAAGGCAATAAGTTTGATTGGAAAAAAGTGCATGTCTTCCACTGAAAATTAGATGAAGCAGAAAGACTGGGTATAAGGAAAATATAAGATCGGAGGATGAGAAGAGGCTTAGCAAACTCTCATCTGATGGCTGCAATCTATTGAATCTATTGTGCAGCAGGACCTGCTGGTATTTGGGTAAGATAATTAACACAATTAGAAACAAAATAGTAGAATTATTGAAAGACATGGAAAGAAAGAATTGATGCTCAAGAAATATCAGGAGGCTGAGACTATGAAATTGTAGCATGACTTTCTTTTGCAGCGCAAAGACACCCTAGAGAAAAAGGTTGTGTAATTAAGGTTAGATAGTGTTTGGTCAGCAATATTTAATAAAAAAAATCGAAATACAGTAAGTGTTACTGTCACTCACTGAGACAGGAGACACGTTTTCTCTACCTGTATCATTTCCCTAAGATATACTTTGGAGGTAGTAGAAAGAAAAACAGATTGAAATGTCAGAGACATGAGTTGTAGTCCTAGCACGTATTATCTTGGCAGAACTTAGAAATATTCTTTCTCTTCTTTAGGCCTAATTTATCTACTGAAACATGAAGGGTTTAGATAACTTTGAATGTGCTTTTCAGCTCTGCTAAGCTATGACTCTGTTAATTTCATGGTGAATCCCAGAATGAGGACCAATAAAGTCTAACAAACATGTAAGAATGTGTAAATATATTGAACTGCTAGACTCCCGTTTTCCAAGTCTTTTCATTTTTGGCCTCTTCACTGATTCAGATCCTTTTAGTTCGTTCAATCTCTGAGCCCAAGGGTGCAGGTACAGGTCACAACAAAACCACGTGGAAAGTACCAAAGGACTTTCTGACTTGTGGCAATTACATAGTTCAACCCATTCCATGTCTGACATATTCAGAAAGGTCTGAAAGCACATTCCCTTTACTCAGCAGCAAAGCCAAATGTTTCTTTCTGCTTATGAATGCACTGAGCTTGTGTTGCCCAAGGCCTCTTAATCCTACCATCTCATAGGCACTAAATTCATCCCAAAAGTTCACATTAGGAGGATAATACTGCATTCTCAACATTTAGGTTATGAGAAACGAAATGTTTTTCAGGGTTTCTGGCCTCCATGGGATTTATCAAGGCATTTTAAATTTAACTTGACTTGAAATTCTAAGCCAAGAGGATAAAGATTAGCTCTGGGTTCACATATCTCTTAAATCACATAAACCCTCTGACAGATTTGAAATATGAAATTTATCTTCCTCAAATGTTTGAAAGGCTAGACATTTTTGTTTCCCTCTGAAGTGCTGAGGCGAATTTCCTGATGCATGTCTAGTACTAAAGCAAGTCTTGTGATCTGGGTTGGATTTTAGAATTTATTTATCTTAGATAGATTATTTCCTGACCAGACTTGTTCAATGTTCTCCCAGTGAGGCAAGTCCTCTATAGTCTATCATAGTCAGTACCCACATCTGCACCTAGATAAGCCTCTGCCTGGTCCACACATTCATTTATTTAGTAAGTCAATGTATAGAACGATAGCCTCCTATGTCCTAGGTATTGGACTAAGTGCTTTAAAGGTAGCAACAACTAAAATAATACCTTCAAAGTGTGCACTGGCTAGTGTTAAGAACTGACACAGACGTGTTATTGCATTAGAGCCGAGATTAATAATAAGCATATAGTTGAGAATCAGACCACCTGGATTTGTCCTCTAGCTAATCTAATTTTAGCTGTGTGACCTTGAGCAGTTACTGAGGATCTTCATTTAGTCCTAAAGTGAAGGTATTGATTGAGAGTGGTGGTTGTCATCTAATAAGTGCCTAATAAGTGCCTAATAAGTGATAGCTACTTCTATTCATACTAGTAATAATGGTAACAATATTTTGGTTTTGATAAGAAGGGGAAGGTATTTCTAGAGGATGGTTGTCGAAAGATAGATGTATAGGGAAGTTTAGCATATGTGGGGAAGAGTGAGTTAATAACTAAGTTGTAAAAGGGATAAAGAGAAATAGAAGAATGTTAATCTGAAAAACTTGCCTTACAAATGTGGAATCATTTTAAACCAGATATTTCAAAATAAAGATAAATTGGAATCTTTTGTAGAAAAGTGGATGCACCCTGAGACTGTAATGCTGAGTGAAATAAATCAGACACACAAGATTAAATATCAAATAGTTTCTCTTACAAAAGAAGCTCAAAGTAAAAGTAATTTAAAGAGCAAAATAAAAGATAGATAATAGGAAACAAGAAGATAGACTTTGTGGAGATTGGAAGGGGATATGGGGTTAGAGGAAGATGGTAGGAAGAGGAGAGGGAGCAAAATGGATCAACACATGTGTATGTACCCACTGGCAACAATGAATGTATTTTCTATGTATCATAAACATATCAGAATAAAAATAGCACTCAAAAAATTAAAATTAGCAAATGTTGACAGGATATAGAGAAAAAGGAATTCTTATACACTGTACTTGCATATGTAAATTAATGCCTCCATTAGCGAAAATAGTATGGAAATTCGGGTTCCTCAAAATTGAAAATAGAACTGTCATATAATCCAGCAACCCCACTCCTGGGTGTGTATCCAACATAAATGAAATCAGCATTTAAAGAGATATCTGTATGGCTTTATTCTATAATCTCAAAATATGTCTTCTCATCTTCATTTTCCTTTTTATTTTATGCGGATTTCTATTTTGTTAGATTTTATATATAATGTTATTAAAATGTGCACCACTGTCTTCCACAAAAGCTACTCACAAAAGTTAAAATATGGAGTAACTCTAGGTGCCTTTCAGCAGACGAATGGATATAGACTATATACATGAATATTATTATCTATAGAAATGAATGATATTATAGCCTTTGAAGAAAAATGAATTGAAGAGAAGGGCATCATGTTGAATGAAATAAGCCAGACACAAAAGACAATGTGCTGCATGTTCATCATATATGAAAGCTAAGAAAACCTTACTTGAAAGTGGAAGATTGATCACTACAGACTGTGAACCATGCATGAGAGTGGAGTGAAGGGTGGTTAGATATGATCAATACAAGCTGCAAGTGTGTACAGAAATGTTACCCTGAACCACATTAATATGTACAATTCATTTATTTTTGTCCTTTATGAGACATGGTTTCACTGCACGGTTCAGGCTGACGTTGGGATCACTTTGTCGGCCAGGCTGGTCTCGAACTTGAAATAATCCACCTGCCTCAGCCTCCCGAGTGCTGGGATTACAGAAATGTGCAAGTCATGTGTTAAAAAGATGACCAGGATATGAAAGCAATTATAACTACATTCTGTGTATTCAAGAAGTAGAAATATGTGAGTGATCTAAAAGAGACTCATGTTCGTTCTCAAAAGAATATACTGTGGTGTGTAAGATTCAAAAATTCACTCAATGCAATCAGCAACAGAACAGAATTAGTATATGTACCAATTACCCAAAATAATGTAATTATTATGCATCAGAGATATAGAAACAATAAAAAGTTTGATCCACAGAAAATATACTACACTCAAGGACATAAAAATGGAAACTACTCCAAATGAAAGAGTCAGAGAATCAGTGAGTACGGAAATCACTTAAGATGCCTAATACACCTGTAAGATGCCAGGCTTTCAAAAGAAGGGAGAGCAATTGGCAGAGCAGTACCATAGTTTGTAGAAAAATAGATGCAACCAAGACCATAATGTTAATCAAAAGAAATCAGACACACAAGCTTAAATATCACATGATTTCCCTTACATGGAAAACCCAAAATATAAACAAAGAGCAAAATAAAAGATAATAAGAAGCAGGGAACTAGATAGCTTTCAGATGAGATGAGGATCAAGAGCTGGAGAGAGGGGAGCAGAAGGGGCTATAAAAGGAACTGAGATGTGTTATGTGCATGTAGCAATTCCCTGTAAGAAATATAATCACTGTGCACTGCAAGTAGGTGCTCATAGAAAATAAAAATTGAAAAATGGAGAGGAGAAAAATGACATTTGAAGAACAATTTGAAAATACTTCAAAATTTGATGAAAATTACAAACTTATAAAACCAAGAAGCTTAATGAACCTTGAAACAAAGAAATATGAAAAAAATTATGCCAAGGCACATAATGATCAAATTGCTCAAAATTTGTAATAAAAAAGAAATATTAAAAGCACTTAGAGAAAAGACATCATAATACAGAGTAATAAGGAAACCAGGTAGCCGAGAAAACAACTGTATGAGGAAGACAGTGGTGCATATCTTTCAGTATTTACAACCTGACAAGATAAAACTATAAAATGTAAACATGAAAATAAAGAGGAGAGCACATATTTTGAGGTGGACAAAAGTAAAGACCTGAAAAATAAATCCACTCCCGCACTCAGACAATGAGAACATCGTCAAAAGCTGTCAATGCCAAGTTTTTCAAAATTCTATAAACAAGGCTTGTAGTAATCCAAGGAACATTTATGTATTCATGAACAACTCCAAATTTCAGAAACAATCACCCAATTTTTGTTGTCTTAACTTGCCCCAATGCCATCTATCTTGCCTGAGTGACACAAAAACCTTGAAAGAAAACAGCCTCTCCTTTATAAGAAAGGCAGATGTGGAAACTAGCAGAACAGTGGTCCCTGCATGGGGCAAGTGAGGGTGAGAGATCCCAAAAAGCTAAGCTCAAGAGAATTCTTGGTAACTAACCTGTCTGGAAGATGATTAACAGCTCGACTCGAGGGCTTTTCCTTTATCCGACCTGACTCAGAACCCTTACTGTGTTAGGAAAATTGGATATCAACATACAACAGATGTAAGATACAGAAAACAAAGCAAAATTTAATAAAGACTTAAACATAATAACTGGAACCATAAATTCCTAGAAAAATAAGGGGGGAAATCTTCTTGACATTAATCTTTGCTGCAAAAAAATGTTTTTGGCGTTACTGGGATTGAACCCAAACTTGTAATCCTCCTGGCTCAACCTCTCAGAGTGCTGGAATTGTAGATGTCTATGTTGTTTGAGATATGTCACACAAAGCATAGACAACAAAAGCAAAATAAACAAGCCAGATTAAATCAAACTAAAAGGCTTGTGCTCTGCATAGAAAAATGACAAATGAAAAGGTAACCAACAATGGGAGAACATATTTACAAATAATATATCTGATAATGGGTTAACATACAAAATATGTAAGGAACTCAAAAGCAAGACTAAATGACAATATTAAGAAATTATTTAAATAGGCGTGGTGGCACATGCCTGCAATCCCAGCAGGAGGCTGAGACAGGAGGATTTCTGTGATTTCAAGGCCAGTGCGGACTATAGTCAGACCTCACCTCAAAAAACAAACAAACAAATGAAAAATATTAATTACCTGAATAGACATTTTCCAAGGAAAACATACAAATTGCCAACAAGTATACCAATGGTGCTGACTGTCATTAATTAGTGAAATGCAAAAAAGCTACAACGAAATATTAACTCACACCTGTAGAAACATTTTTTATCAAAACATAAAGGATAATAACTGTTGGACAAAACGTGGAGCTAAGGGAATATTTACATACTTTTGGTGAGAATGTAAATTTGGAGAGCCACTTGGAAAAATAGTGTAGGGTTTACTCAAAACATTAAATATAGAATTGCCATACAACCAGTCATCCTACTTCTGAGCATTTTTCAAAGAAATTGAAATGAAGACATTGAAGAGATACTAAACTCCCATGTTTATTGTAAGATTATCCAAGATAGCTTGGATACTAATACAATGGACGTGTCCCTTTAATGGGCAGGGCAAACCTTTGAGTGATGAATCTATGCTTATCCCTAAACTCACTAAGTTACAAATACAGACTTTCTCTTGTCAATTGTATATGAATAAAGTGTTTAATAATGCTTACATGTACTTTAAGTCTTACAATTTTGATAGCTCAAATTCTCTGTTCAAAATATTACCTACAAGGTAGAGGGAAAGAATAAATTATGGTGGTTTTTCTGCAGTAGATTGACTGTAGTTAACAATAATTTCTATTTCATAACAGTTACAAGAGAAGAGTTTGAATATTATCACCACAGAGAAATGATAAATGTTTGAGGTAATGGATATAGTAATTACCATGATTTGATCATTATATAATGTACACAGTACTTGTATTTAAACATCACACTGTAACCCCGAAATATGTACAACTGTTATGTGTTAATTACAAGTAAAATAAAGCTTTAAAATAAAAAATAACTTTATAGGGACAAGAGAAAGTGTGCATGATCAAATATGGTATAAAAGTAGTAGCAGAAAAAAATCTACATTAATGTCCTTGCTTAAAACAATTAGCAAACAATTTTTGTATACATTGATTGAAACATAATGCTCAAAATAAAAAGTGACCTATGACTGGGAAGGAATAAATGCCATTATTATATTTTTCAAGATTCTTTTTGGTGTTGATGCTTTACAAGGAAGAATAAGTATTTCTTTAAAACAGTTTAAATAACAAAAGCTTTACCAACTAAGGTTGATGGTTTTGGCGAATACCACTGAAATCTTTCCGCTTAAGTTATTCTAAGAATATCTAATCTATCTCCACAACACCCAGGCCCCCAATGTGAACAGGAACCGGAGTGGGGGGATTTTATGTCTGTACGGTATCTCTTTAGAATTGGAAAAAGAGGTACCCAAAGCCAAGCTTTTAAAATGGGTTATTTCTCTTAAAATAATGCTTCCCTTGGTCTTGATGGGGAAGCACAGAGCTACTAAGTGATTTTCCTCACTAAGAGAGCAGGAGAGGAGTAGCTTAGAGCTAGGGACAATGGTGTTCTTCCTAGAGAATTCTGGGTCTGAGGTGATTAGAAAAATCTAGAACAAGCACTTTCTAAGTCCACAGTTTTCTGGCCAAATTTGGCTCATTAAGGCAGTATCAAAGGCAGCTATCACTGATATGATCTAGTCTCCAGGATATCCCAAAGGACTACCTGAAGTATGTGTAGTAATAAATAATGAAGGGAACCTAAAATTGACACTCATTTGGTCAGTCCATGTATCACAGTCTGTTCCCTCATCCAAGGGCTTGCTTTCTAGGAAAACTACTACTTCTCTCCCAAAAAACTTCAGCATGGTTGGATTTCTTTTCCATCTCTAATTAAGAAATCCCCAACTTCCCTCAAACCATGTAATTCTTCATCAAGAGAACAAGGATGTTGTTTTTCTTTTCCTCCTTCTCTCAAGAGAGAAATAATCAAACAATGCTGGTTGAAGATGTGTTTTATGAAGTGCACAGTGGCAAGGCAAGTATATTTAAAATGAATCCATGGGAGCACAGAAGTGCAAACAAATGGACTTGCAAATGAAAGAAACATCGGAGAATCTCTGCTCCCTTTTGCAGCCCTGGGCTTGGCAATTAGATTTTAAAAATCTGATTGGATCTACATGACTTAGAGATGGAAAAGACTTGAAATGTCATCAGTCCAATGGTTTTCTGACTTCTGTAGCCATGTGACCTTTTGTTAACATGAGATGTTCCTTGGGATATCTATATTTAAAAGATATATTAAAAAACCATGCTTTACTTTAAACTGGGATAGGAATGCTGAGAGCACTGTTTCCTTCACAGCCATTTTCCCAATCAAAACTCCACAGCATCTTCCCTTTGACTCCTAAAAGCTCTAAAAGTCACAGTAAAACTCATAGTTTTTTTTCAAGTAGTGAAACTGAGCCTCAGATATAACATAATCATTAATCTGCATAGCTAAATTAGTGAGTGGTAAAGCTGTGACTAGAACCCAGGCCTTTGTGCTGAGAATACTTTCTGCCGTATTTCTAAAAAGTCTAAAAATGTTTCCCAAACAATAATACATTTATATATTTGTCCACTGTTCTTGGATGGGTTCGGGGTCAGTACTCTTATTCCTAAAATATGGATTTTGATCTCATTTTCATTGTTCATCTTTATTTGAGTTTCTTAATTTGCCTGAGTAGGATCCAGGGATTGAGAAAACCACATGATTTCAGGAAACCACACATCTTTCTTCAAAACTTTTCTGAGCAACAAAAGACTTATTGTTGTGCTGGTACTTAATGTGATGAGAAAGGTCTACTAGGATAGTGCCCGTCACATAGTGGATGTTAAATAAATGCTAGTGTCTTTTTTTCCTCCACTTGACAAGTGATCAGTTGGAAGCCATTTCCCCAAGTGTCAGCATCAGCAAAGCACTTGAAAAATAATATGACTCTGATTGTGTAGATGACCATTTTAGCTGGGCTCCTCAAGAACCCAGGAGGTCTTGAACATTTTACTTAAAGTAATTCAAAGAAAGAGTCTCACATTTTTCTCCTCCCACCTATCATCTAAGCAACAGTCTCTTGTTATAAACATTCTGTCTATGATGTGTAATCAGGGTCACAAAACAAAAGTATTGAGAATTAGTCTTTCTAAGTCATCTCTGTGCTAATGAAATTAACTAACTAGTGGCAGTGATAGTCTTAGGGCAGTAACGAATCTTGCAAAATGGTAGCAGTGAAAAGTGGCTCCTGGAAAGAGAAGCAGAAAGTAATCAAGGATAAAATAAAGCAAAACAAGATTGGGTTAACAGAAAACCAGATTAGCATCCCACTGTCAATAGGGCACTGGAATAAAAGGGGCATTATCTGAAATCTAATGAAGAAAGGGTTTGGAGAGATTATGGACCCTTTCCCATTCAAATGTTGGTCTTTGAAAACAGCCTCAATGTCTGTAAATCTAACAAGAGGAAAATAGACCCATTAAACTGTATGCCAATGTGCCCATGTGGGCCGGTTTTGTTTAGAAAGTCACTGTTCAGAAAAGAGAAGACTGGGTCTGGGGTCCCGGCTTCGGTTATTCTGGTTTTCTGTTTTCCGTTGAGGAAGTCGGTTCCTTTCCCTTGGCTTCAGATTTCACATCTAGAAAATGACAGACTAGCCTAGCCACTCTTAGATTTTTCTCATTCTACCATTCCAAAACCCTGGGGGGCCTGGGAGAAGTTTTATTACCAAATTGACTTTTAGTAAGTCAGAGGTACTCTCGGTAATGTGGATTATTTGAGTTCTAAGTAGTAAGCTCAAGTTTCTTGATGATGTTATGGAATATTCATACATTTGAGATCCAAATATCTGTGGAGCAAATAAATGGATTAGTGGCTACCTAATGAGTTTGTCTTGAATACTACTTACATCTTGTTTTTCATCCCCAGACCTCAGCCATTATCTCTAAGGATATTACTTCCAAGATTTTCCAAACATACAGCTAATATACTTTACTACCCAGAAGCTTGGTATGATGCTTATTGTAAATTTTCTGTCCTGCAATTTCCTCCATTTTGTCCTGCCTGCACCTTTGACCCCTCACAGTCAAATACCATCAGATAAGAGTTTATCCTTTTTTAAACTGATATGTTGTTATCCAAGATGGTACAGGAGAAAATGTTGGCAGTGTAAGAAATACAAACTTTTACAAGATCAGGCAGGTGGGAAATGGTCCTAACAAGTCATAAAGTTTTCTGTGTCCAGTTAAGCTGGAAAAATCACAGGATTTTTCTCCCCCATAAATCTAGGTGAACCAAGTTAGGTCCAGGTATGGAACAAAAGATGAAATGCATGTGGCTCACATATCTGTGCATGGGCACACCAAAGCGCACACCTCCAGTGCACCAGGATTTTGAGATCCCTGAATCCCATTGATACCCATCGTGGTTGCAAAGTACACGTGGAAGTTCTGAAAAGAAGGGCTAATCAGTAAAGAACTCTGGAATAAAATTTCGTTTGAGGAAGTTCAAAATCGAAAACTTCCTCTTTTGCGGATTGCAGGGTCATATAGCCCATTTTCAGTGGTGTTCTTGGAAGCTTGTGGAGGTTTCTGCGAATGAATTTGCTTTCACCACCCAGAAGAATGCCTCCAGTTTTGATGTGATCAGTTCAGAATGAACATAGAGAAACTACATGCAGTGTACTTGGGGTGACTACTTGTCTCATTAGCTCCCTCTTCATTTGAATACTCACTCATTCAATGGTTATTGTATTCATTCAGTTATACAACAAATAACTGTTGACCAAACATCCCCTACCCCAGGCATTGTGCTAAGCACTATACAATCACTGGTAAACAAAATAGATATCCATAAAAGTTATAATTTAATGGCAATGCCAATCGTTAATTAAAAGGTTAAATCAGTAATTACTAACTTATAATTGTACTAAGCCCTACAAGTTCAAAGCATTAACAGAACACACAACAGGGAGATGTGACATAGCCCATCCTGGGCATGGGAACTTTCCGTAAAGAAGTGACTTTTATAGTCATATCTGAAAGGCCAATAGGAATCAGCCAAATTAAGAGAATGAGATTTTGAGGCGGGTCTTGAACCCTATTTAGGGTACGTAAGGCTAGAGGACAGAGGGAGAATGCATTCTGATGTCTAATGAGTCTAGGGGTTCTTTTATGGGGGATGAAATGATTCCAAAATTAGATTGTAGTGATGGTTCTACCATCATGTAAACATAAAAACACACTGTATTATACATCAATAAAGCTTTTTAAAAACACTAATGTTATCCAAGCACAGAACAGTAAACGATTCTACAGAGACTTCCTGGGGAATTCAGCCAGGACTGAGAAGGTCATTTATAGAATTTTGGCATTTGTTTAAAACTTATTCTTGAGTTTGCTGAAACAGTAGATTTTAGTGCCCTTGCCATAAATAAATAAATAAATAAATAAATAAATAAATAAATAACTGTGAAATACTATCTATGTTAATTTGCTTGAGGATAATAACCACTTTGGTATGGAAATTTATACTGAAACACCATGCTGTATCCCTGAAGTGTATATAATCACATAAAGTTAAATGTAAGAATAACAACCAATCCAGGTGAATCTTATCCTGGAAGTCACCGTACCATTTCTGAAATTTTTCTGGCTTTTTTAAAAAATTCAAAAACATTCCCCAAAAGAAAAAGTTTCAAAATAAAAGTGTAACTACAAAGTCATTGTGAGATATATGCTGGGAAATTCATGATCCAATTTACATTTTTAGAAAATAACTCCATCTGTGTTTACAGAATACACCACAAGGGGAGAGAATGGACAGAGGCAGGCACCTAATGCAGTGGTGCATAGCAGAGATACTGATGATTTGGATTGGGGTAGATATGGGAAGAATTGGGTGGATGAGAGAAATTTTGCAGGTAAAATCAGCAAAATTTACTTGTAAACTCAGTGTTAGGAGTGAGGAGGGCACAGATGTTAAATGGGAGATAGCTCCCAGGTTTTCAAATGTAAGCAGATGATACCTTTTATTGATGGGAAATACTTTACAAGATGGGCAAATTGAGAAAGGGATAAAGAGGTGATATGATAAGATCTCAGGTTTTTGAATGAGAAGAAATGAAAGCCAGTTAAACTGGTATCAAACCTGGAAAAAAAACCTCAAATCATTTGAGAAGAAAATGAACAACATGAGAGTCAACAGGAACAGATTAATTTATTGTTGATGCCTTGGTTTTGATTTTCACAAAACCTAAATAGAAGAGTATAAATTTTTACTTGCATTTGTTTGGTGGTGGTGATGGTTATTATTGTTTTGAGTGGGGAGATGTATTTGGGATGGATCTTAGGGCCTCAAGCATGGTAGGAAAGCACATTTCCACTGAACTACAGCCCTAACTAAAGAGGTTAAAATATGAGTTCCATACAGCAACTTAATGGCTTCAAGGGTTTTATAAAAAGTCAGATGAAAATGTTTAGGAAATGCTGTATTTTGCAAAAAAAACCAGGCAAAATTGACTTAATTCTGTTTTGTTAAGGAAGTACCATGGTGGAATCCATTCATCCTGTTACTCAGATTCTTGTGACAGAGTTTATTTCTTGAGGATCAAGCCCAAGCTCCCCAGCTTATCCAAAAGATCTTTACCATATGACCCCAACGTTCCTCATTTCCTCATGGTTTCTCCTTCTTTTATCCTTATTAACCAATCCAATTGAATTTATCATATAGCTCTTAAAAATAATGCTTTGCTATGACTGTGCATACCATTTACTTCCCTGTGAATGGTCTTTACTTACATTGCCATGTATCAAATTCCTTACTTCCTTCTTGACTCAAAAATAAGTACTCCTTCTGGGATAATCTAACAAAGTAAGGCAATTCAAGAAGAATTGATTGCAAAGGTCACTGAACTTTCATTGCTTTTTGTTAATCTTTCTTCTGGAGCACTGATCACAAAATTTTAATTCGTCATTTTCATATTGTGTGTCAGTTTCTGTTACACACTGTGGGCTCCTGAAGGAACCTAGTAACCACTTTATAGACATACTCTTTACCAGAAAACGTCACCTTTATGAATTTATTTTATGATGCCCATCGTCCCAAAATAAGCCATAGGTTGCACCAGAAAAAAATATTCTTGTCTTCCTCTCATGCTAAGCAATGGCATAGAAATTATATGCTAATGTTGTGGCAGTTTCAAGGGTGAGAGATATAGTAGTATCTAAGACATATAATAGAAAATGCTTAGTAGTGGATCAGGGATAAGGAACAAGAGAAATAAGGTCAAGAATGCCAGTTTTCTGGTGCAGATTTTCATGTGCCTTTATTTACTGTGGTTACGATCATTACATGAGCACATGAATGAGGATGAATGGGAGAGTGAAGATTAGAGTTTCATTCACTTAATAGATTCATTGTTTATTAGGTGTCAGATGCTCTTTTAAATGCTTTACAAACACTAACTTATTTATTCATCTTAGCAACCATCTGTGACAGGCATTTTTATAATTCTTCAACAGATAAACATGAAACACATATATATTCAAAAATATTTCCAAATTCATCCAGATATTAAATGATAGAAATAAGTGATTTAATATTCAGAAATATTCCTAAATTCATCAAGATATTAATGGATAGAAACTCACTGAATTCATCTCTAGAACTCATGTTCTTGAGCAATATACATGCATCTAAATTCAACTGTAAATATGTTATGTTTTGCACAAGTTAAATCTTAAACACATTGTGTATGATATGCCCATGGAGAAACCTTCTAGCTCTTAGATATCGGTACGTTCATTCATAATAGATCTTGATAAGAGAAGGCATGTGGTGCAGGCTCTATATGGATTGGGATTTAAACAACCATTAGTTTAATTGTCAAGACTAATATATTCACTTTTCTTTGAAGACGTCAGAGGGTATCCCAATATACATCTACAGCCACCTTTATTTAAATCTCTTATCCTCTACAATCAGTTATGCATACACTACAGAGTCTCTAAGATTCTAATCTCTTGCAAGTTCCAAGGTGGAGGAATGGTACTCCCAGCCTTGTTAGTTTTCTGCTTTATGTCTCTTCCATACTGCCTGACATTTTATTATCTAGGTAAATAACCACTCTCTCAGCAAAAAATTAATTTTTTCTTTTCAGCAGATCAGAAAGTGAAGAGAAATTAGGTGGCAACTGTAAGATTCTCTTTGGAGGGCTAGTGAATGAGAGAAGCTTGAAAACACTAGAGAATATGGTTTTGGAACTCAGGAAACAGTCTGCACCATGCATTCTGAGAATTGTTTTCATATGAGTGTAAAATCACGTAGATGAGCTCAGGCAGAGAGAGTGTGCTCATGTTGAAAATGGTGAGTCATAAATGACACACTGACACACTATGAGAGTTGAATTTAATTTATTCAGTCAGTAAAGAGTCTGAAAATTAGAAACAGGTAATCTGAGGTATTAAATCAACAAAATCAGAATAAAATGGTATTTTAGAAGCTAAAAGAGTAGTTTCAAAAAGGAACAGTATGAATACTGAAGAAAGATCAAATAAAATAACGTCTCAAAGCATACTATGTGTTCCTATATAAAACACAGTAGAAGCTTTGTGTAGTGCATGTTCAGTGGATGTTATGGATTAAAAACTGGTGGTCAGTTTAACACCAGCTGAATTAAATCAGCATGGTGCTGAGGGTAGATGGCCCACCTGAGGAAATTTGCCAGCATAAATACAGACGTGGAGAAGATAAGCGAGAGGTGGTGAGTTTCTCTAAGCGTTGCTGTTGGAGCCGTTGGTTCTCCTGGTGGAACTCATCATGCCTAGCTTCCCCAGTGTGAGTTCAACCATTGCCATCAGAGGAGCTTGGGACCTTGTTGGTGAGAGTGGCTGTGGTTCACTTTGGGTACCTGACTGTTCTTATCGTCAGAGGAGCTTGAAACTTCCGTGTCGCTGAGGATGGCTGTGGTACTTTTCAGGGCAGACCTGGTCCTTATTTTGAGCATCACTTTTCGGCTCCAGCATAGAACCCTCAACCTACCAGCACAGCTTCACCCTGCTGGCATAGACTTTCTAGTTTCCACTGCTGACCTTTGGGCATTCCCAGCACAGATCCGTTAAAAGAGACTGTCATGAGTCCTTCTTGTGGATTCTAGACCTCCAGTTGGACTTGTGGGAGGCATTGTCATGAACTCTGGGTCTTCATCTGGACTCATGTGGGAGATTTCTGTGGGATCCAGGCCCTTGGTATTCTGAGTCTTTAGTGTTGTGGATAGATTTCCTGTACTTTCTGTGTTTAACTCTGGGTGACCATCATAAAATACTATTATAAATTCTGTCTCCTGATTCTAATTGTTCTCCTCACAAACCCTGACTACAACAGTGGAGTAATGAGTTCCAAATTTTTAGTCACCTGATGAATATCTGTAAACCACAGAGATAGAGCGGGTATGGACCATTAGATAATAGATATTAGATGTTAGACTAGATATTAGATGTTAGACATTTGAAGTTATGCAAAATCTCTTCTATCTCAAAAATAATGCCAATTTTCTGTATCTCCTGACATTTATTTATTATTTAGCTAAGACATATTTCTTATACTACAAATAAAAGTCCTATGCATTCAGGATTCAAAGCAAAAAATTAAGTCTAACAGGTAGCCTAATTCTCATTCATTGAGAGAATACACCTTTATCCACAAGAATTTTAGGTGCCACTGAACTCTCAAAAAAGTTCTGAAATTTATTTCTTAAACTAATCTAGCCTTATTTATATTTTTTGTCTGTTCTCTAGTTCTCCATAAAACATTTTACACACCTGATACACTTGCTTTAAAAATAAGCATTTTGGTGCCAGCAGTTTAACTCAGTGGCATAAGTGCCTCTTGGTAAGCAGGGGATCTTGTTTGATCCCCAGTATAAAAAATTTTTAACTAATGTATTGTTAGTATCTGTTTGCATCCCATATCTTTTGTCTCCCTTTTGTTTCTATGCAGACAAAATGACTATCACAATGTCCTGAACGTATTTATTTTTCTGATTAATACCAATTAGAGTAAAACTATGTGTTTGTCTCCCTAATGATCCAGAAGGAGGGGGCAATCTTGTTTTTAAACTAAATCGTAATATGAAACAGACAATAGAAGTCAAAAAATATAATCCTACTACATTTGCTTAGAAAATTAACTGCCGTGTACTAAATAAAATAAAATAAATTGGAAAAGTAAATTTAAATTCAAAACAGTATATGATATGATCTTTTTCCTTCTATGATAGAAAAATAGAAGAGAAAGTATTTGAGATAAGTTTTTTCACACATAGGACAACAGGCAACCAAAGACAAAGATCTGCAATTGCCTTAGATTTCTGTAAAAAGGTGTTTTCAGGACTACAACACAGAGAGGAGGACCTCAAGTGGAGCTTGGTAATCTCACATAGATGGAGAAAAAGAGATTAGAATGCAAAGACACTCAAATGACTAGCATTTGCAGAGAATACTGGAGATGATGGGACTTCCAAGAGAAAGAGCTACATCAATTTTCTTAGGGGGTCCATTAAGAGTGCTTCTAAGTACTCAATTGTGTATGAATAGAGTGAAAATCCATGAGGCTTGACAGAGAAGAAAGACGATGTATCACTTAACAGTGGGGATATCTTCTAGGCAGTGTGACATTAGATAATATTATCCCTGTATGAACACATTATAGTGCACTTACACAAATCTAGATAGTGTAGTCTATATATATCTACACTATATGGTGAAGTCTACCTACCCGCACATGCTACTCTATTGAATACTGTATGCAATTGTAACACAGTTATAAGTATGTATACAAATGTATCTAATCATTAAAAAGCATACAAAATTACAGTAAAAAGATTAAAAATGGTATACTAATGTAGGATACCTACCATAAGCAGAGCTTTGAGGACTAGAAATTGCTCTAGGAGAGGCGGTGAGTGAATGGGAGAGAATGAGAAGGCCTGGGACATGACTGTATATACACCAATGTAGACTTTGTACACACCATACAGTTAGAGTACAGTGAATTAATGTAACAATATTTTAATTTCTTCAGCAGTACATTTAGTTTATTACAGTATTTTTACTTTATAAATTTCAAAAATATTTTAGATTATTGGCTCTTGTATCAACGCTTAGCTTAAAACACAAATACACTGCAGGTTTACAAAAATACTGTGTGCTCATATTCTTATTCTATAAGCTTTTTGCTATTTTAAATTTGTTTTTATTCATAAACCAAAACATTTTTGGTTAAATTCCAAGCATAAAGACACATGTTAGCGTGAACAAACGCAGAGCTGAGAATATCTATACCAGTGTCTTTCCACATCTTGTTCCACAGGAAAGTTTTCAGTGCATTAGGGTGAATGGAGCTGGCATCTGTTGTGATGACAAAGCCTTCTTCCTCAATTGTCTGCCTAAGGGCCTGCCTGAGGCTCTTCTTGAGGAAGTGGCACTCCTTTCAGAAGTATGTACATGGTCATTTGCTTTTGTTTCTTTTTTTCCATCCTCAGTTTGCTCTAAGCTGCTAATGCGCCATGAATGTTCTTGTCAATTAAAAAATTTGGTTTTGAGTCCACAATTCCATGTTTTCAAATGTTTTACGGAACTTGATGAGGTTTGTGAAAGCTTCGGCTTCACTTTCACTATAAAATTTATTGGTGAGAGCTCCTTTTTCTCTTGAACTTTCCTTTTCTCTTGCCTCTTATTTGGATGTTTATTGAGTAAGAAATTTTTAAAATCCATTGTAACCTTTTGGGTCCACAATCAGGCATAAGGTCCATCCTTGAACAGAACATTGCTATTGACACATGTGATAATACTACTGAAAAATGATTTAACGGCTGTGACCATATCAAGAAATCACATATATCATATCACCACAGTGATATATGTGCACCCATGTTTATAGCAGCACAATTTGTAATAGCCAGATCCTGGAAACAACTTAAGTGCCCATCAACTGAGGAATGGATAAAAAAGTTGTGGCATTTTTATACAATGGAGTACTACTCAGCTATAAAGAATGATCACAACGAGATATTTATAAATAAATGGACATGACTTGAGACCATACTCATAAGTGAAATAAACCAAACTCACAAGTGTAAATATCATATAGTCTCCCTAGTATGAGAGTTGATAAGAGTATATAAGATTTTATGGTAAGTATGAGTCCCCATCTCATAGCTTTGAAGCCTTTCAATGTTTTCAATCATCAGTTGAAATGGTTTCATTCTGTTTTGTTTGACTATATCATGCCTGATGGTATGAACAGCTGTTCTGAAGAGAACAAAACATCATGACAGCTATTGCTGATTTAATATCATCCTTCTTAGAAGTCCTACCATGCTACCATTCTTCTACTACCATTGGTTCTATCTACCACATTGTATCTTATTGGGATTTGAATATGTGTGATAGTTTAAACAAAATTTTTCTATCGAAAATGAGATATTGTAGTACCCA
>PVJX010034846.1:0-18121 GCA_004027295.1 Dolichotis patagonum | reverse complement strand
AGAGAACCAACTGAATAAATTAAAGAAGAAAATGCAGGCAGGTGTGTTGGCTGTAGCCTGTAATACTAGTTCTTAGAGGTTAAGGCAGAAGGATTTTAGTTAGTTTAAGGCCATCCTCGACTGGAGAGTGAAACATTGACTCAAAAAGCAAACAAAGAGCTGGGGATGTAGCTCAGTGGCATAAGCACTCCCCTGGCAAGTGTGAGGTCATGAGTTTGATCCCCAGTATGGAAAAAAAAGTAAACACAGAAACAGAAACTCCAAAACACTAAACACAGTGGAGGCTAAGAATGATACATTAAATAAAAAGATATTTTGAAAGTGAACCAAACAGAACAGTTGGAAATGTAAATCAAATTTTATAGAAACTCAATAGAAAAACTTACCAATGGACTAGATGTGGCAGAAGACAGACTTTCAGGGCCACAGGCCAGGGTAGATGGATCACCAGATTGAGATGGTAGGAAACAAAGAAAGAAAGAAAATATACATAAACCATGAGATACTTCAGGGACACAACTGAGAGATAAAATTTATGAGTTTATTTTTTAATAAGGAAAGAGCTTCAAGACTCAAAGCACAAAAATGTTTTCAGTGAAATAAGAGTAGAAAAATCCCCAAATTGCAAGTATCAAAAAATTCACCAAACTGTCATGACCAGAAAAGAGCCTCCCACCTCAAACTTTCATTCCCACTTCAAGAGTAGAGCATGCTGGTACAGGCTATGACTGAAGATGTAGGAAAACTGGGGGACAGGAAGGGAAAGTTAAAAGGCCTCAGAGAAGTTTCTGGCCTATAATGTGTGCTAGAAAACAGAGCACGTAGGAGAAAGTGTAGGTAAGAAAAGCAGAGACAGCTGGTGAGGCTCAGTTCTCCCTTTCCCCCATCTCCAATTAAACACAAAGGAAACAAAGTGGGGCAGGAGTCTCTACTGCTGAAACCTCACTGTGTATAAAATATGCACTGGCGGGCCAGAGATTTAGCTCAGTAATATAATTGCCTGCCAGGGAAGTGCTACATTGTGAGTTCAAGGCCCAGGTGACATCCAGGCATTCAAACACCTACATCTGATTTATATTTTGTTATTCTCTTACCATATTAATACATGAAAATGCACATGCATCCTTTTTACTAATCCGCCCTTGGGTGTAACTCTGCTGCAGATCTCAGAAGAGGAGCACCTAGACAACACAAAGAGACCACACAAGAGCTCATCCAAGGATGTGCACACAGGCATTGGAAGGGGCCGTGGCCAAACCAGAGGTCTCAGTACAGAGCAGTGGATCTCGGTATAACAGTCTCAACGAGGCAGCCTCTTTGGTGGCATGGAATGAGAGGGGCTGAGAATAAAGACCCGTAAGTTCTGGCACAAGACTCCCTACCTTACCACAATAGCTTATCTCTGTATTTCTCTTTCCTTTCCAGTAAAGGAATTTTGTTTCTCCTTCTGAACTTATATCTCTAATTCTTTCATTGATATGGGATTTTTTTATGAATCCTAAATAAAAATTTACCTCCTCAAGATATGACAAAGGGCATGGTGTGGCCTGTGCCACTGTCGCTGCATGGCCAATAAATTTTTCCATCTGCTCCTGGCATTGAGAAGAGCTGGAGCCAGGAAGCAAGGAAACCTGGGCCCAAGCTAAGGCCTCCCAGGCCATGCAGGCCAACCCAAGCCAACCACAGAGCTAGCCCTACGGGAATGGCAAGGGTCGAGGGTGCTGTAAATTTTGTTCCTAATAAACAAAAAATAGAGTTCAAAGGCTTGGGACACACTGTTTGATATATGTGGAAAGTACTGGCTATTTTTTTAGTTAATTCAAACATAATACATAATGTTCACTTATTAAATTCTTTAGTTGATGTGCTATAAAAGTTAAAAGCAAGCTAGTAGCACCTAAAAAGTCAATACTAAACTGTTCATAGGTATCTCTTAAAGAACTTTGAGCTCAAGAAACTGTTTTATATTATAAGAATCCCAATAATATAGGAAAAATATTGGAAAGGGAACAAAAAGATGGAGACAGACAGCTACCATGGAGTGAGGCAGGAAGTACAGAACTGGCACTTGAGGCCTTTTGTCCTCTGGCTCCTTTATCAGATGGTAAGAAGCCAGCTCCATCCTTGAGAGCTGTTCCCCCTGGGTTTGCCGTTCCAGCAGGAGACACCTGATTTGGCCACCACCACTCCCTCTTCCATACACACATTCTGGGATGCGTGCTGCTGCGGCTCCCTTGTGCTGTCCTGGGATTCTCCTGAGAGGTGTGCAGCAGCCTCACATTCAAGGCAGGGCCAGAAGGAAGAGATGCATGTGCATTGCACTGTATTAATGTGGTAAGAGGATGACACAAGATGTACGTGCTTACACAGAGGTGTGTGAGTATCTAGGTGTTAGTGTACATTTCAGGTACCAAGGGGAGTTTTGTTTTGATTTTTAACCTAACCTTCCTCCCTTCTCCACTGTTTTCCTTTTGAGCTTAATTGGAGGTAGAGGGAGGAGGGGATTTGTACCTTGGCAGCTGAAGTGAGCCAGGCCTGATGGCCTTATCCTTTCTCTGTTTTGTGTTTCTTACTTGTGTTCTCTGGATCTATCTCTCTGTCTCTGTCTCTCTCTCTCTCTCTCACTCTCTCTCGCTCTTTCCCTTTCTCTGTCTTCCTCTCTCTCTGGTGTTTAACTGTTTATTTGCTATTAACCTCACTGAGCCTCTTTAACTTTCCCTACCTGTCCCCTACCTTTCCCTACAATTAGATCTAAAACAAAATCAATATTTGTCAATATATTTAAAAGATATTCCTTGTCCACAAAACATACAGCAACTCACAGTAAAAAAACAAAAACTATACTGCAAGTACTGGAACTTGGGCTGCGGATTTAGCTCAGTGGCATAAGTGCCTGCCTAGCAAATGTGAGGTCATGAGTTCAACCTCTGGTACCAAAGCAAAACAAACAAACAATAAAACAAACAAAAAGAGAAAAAAAACCCTGGACCTCAATTTGTGTATTCAAATAGTACTTAGCACCAAAGGACAAATACTCATAAATTCAATCATAGTAGGAGACTTTGATATCCAGCTCTGAAAATAGCTGAACTACATCAAAAGTTGAGAAGCATCAGAGCATATACCATTGAAGTGGATTAGCAGATATGTATCCGGCAAGAGCAGAGTACACGTTTTTTCTGCAGCTAACAGAACTACTATACAAACAGATCCTAATTTATGTCCCATGGCAATTCTCAATAAACACTGAAGATGGAGGTCACCCCATCCATTCTATTAAAAAACAATGCAATGAAACTAAAACAATCAAGAGGCAAGGAAAAAACAAATTACAAAAACACGTGAAAATTGAAAGACACACTCTTGCACAGCCGAGTAGGTCACTGAAGAGATGAGGGAAGCAAGGAAAAGTTTCACTGTGTGAAGAGGCTGGCCAGAGCTGGGCTGAAGGGAATTCAGACAGGAAGGGATTGTGCACTGCAGCTTGGGGCCCCTGCGATGAACAGCTTAGGGCAGATCTTCAGGGAGACAGTTCAGAAGTTTCAAATAGTTGAGGATTCAGCCCAGTGGCACAACACCTGCTCATCAAGTGTGAAGTCATAAGTTTGATTCTGGGTACCAAAAAATAAAAAGTAAAATTTCAAAATGACAATGTAAGGTAATTTAATGGATTCAGAGTGGTGGAGGTAAGCAATATATGTGAAGGATGATGAATTTAAGGAACACAGTATAAACAAACATCTGATATGCTCAAATTGAGGTCTTTCATACTATAAATACAAATTTTTCTCAGCAACCTTAAACACATACTGAACAGAGTAGAAGGGAGTGGCGACTTTCAAGATGGAGCAAATGAAATCATCTGATGTATGCAGAAAGAGAAACCAATAACCAACTGAACACATCTGCTGAGCTCTATGGAACATGTACAATCAGAGATGTGATGGGAGTCTCAGAAGGACAGGAGGGAAACTGAAAAAGGAGGATTAAGAGTAAATAATACCCTAGCATATTGCAAAATTCATCAAGAACTTTAGCCCACAGATTCATGAAGTTTAATAATCATCAATCAGTGTAAATGCACTGAAAGCAGACTTTGCTCTATCATAGGCACACTGTAAAACTCCAGAGAAAACCGTTAAAGCCCACAACAATGAAATCCATAACACATCATGAGTGATCACATTAGAATGATGAGTCACCTCTCATAGGAAAGGAAGTCCACAAGACAATGGAATACCACATTTCCATTGTTAAATGTAGAAATGTCAACATTCCACTGAGAATTTTAAGTACAGTAGAAATAGCCTACAAAAATATAAGTGAAACATATATTTTTTGAGACAGTATGTAACTCATGGTGGCCTTCAACTCACTATGTAGCCAAAGGTACAGAGAAGATTTCCTCCTGCAACTCTTCTCCACAGGAAATGCTAAAAGAGGATCTGCAGGCTGGAACAGAAATTATGTACAGATGATCTATTACCTGTGAGGAGTACTCGAAAAGTACAAAGGAGGATAATGACAACCACGGGTAGAAACCATTGACTACTGTAGAAATTATAAATTTTTTGGGACTTGATTCTCATGCAGACATGAACTATGTAATGTTGGGGGCAACCGGTGTAGCAGCAAAGGTTTTGTATACAGTTGTTTAACAGTGAGACAGGAGACCTGCCCTCACTGAGCTTGAAGAGACAGAGCTGCCACATCTGCATTCAACTATCCCCAAGGACAGGAGGAGCCTAGGAGAGTCTTGCCCATGAACCACCCCATGCAGCTTCCTGGGCAGGGCTCCAGGATGAGGTTGTGAGAGGAACGTCCTCAAAACTGGACTTCAGGCTTCCCTTCTTCTGCCAGCTCCTTTCAAGTAGAGAAGAATCAGGGAAGAGGAGGGCGGAGAAGAGGGACCCTCCTTCAAAAGACTGTCAAACAGTTCTGCCTATTAACAAATATTAATCAGATCAACTATCTGGCTGTAAATAAAGCCATTGAAGATTCCTACTGTGATGTTTTTGGAATGCAAGAAAATGTAAATGATGACTGCCTTTGAAATCATTCTTTTTCTTTTTGGACAGCACAAGTTCCTGGTTCTCCTGCAATGAATCAGGTCTGTCCTCAATGTCTTTCCAGTTCTTTTGCAATCTGACTTGGACAGCTCTTGTTTGCTTGTGTGGTTCTAAATTGTCTTACATTACTCATACATTCAGCCACTTTAATTCCTTGCATTTACTTTTTAATTGTAATGTCTAAAAACTGAAATGGCACTACCCTTCTGAAATGATTGCCTGCATTTTAGCTCTCAAATGAAGTACGTCTCAAAACCATGACACCGACTTCTCTCCCAAATGAAAATTTCCCTCCAGACCTCTGTAGTAACTCCAGTACATTTCCAAAATTCACATGTGACACCATCTCTCAGAGACACACAGTCATAAACCACACTTGGTTTCATCTCCACACTGAGCTCTAATATTGCAATTTGTGTCATCCTGGCATCCTCATGTATACACCCAGCATTATGCTTGAATATTAGTTTAAATGTCAGATCTTCAAAGATCCATTCTTCAAACTCCTACCTGAGTAAATCATTTTTGCCTTCCTCCTTGTCTTTCTGGGGCTTGATGACGAGTCAGAAAATAATATTCATTACAGGGAATGCCAAGGATAGAGGCCAAATTTGCAAACAAGACAGGCAGGCTGTTTTGTGAACTTCAGTATTTAGAAGTATTAGCATAACATGGGCAAAGATATTTTAGGTTCATAGAACTCAGGGATTGGGACAAAGGCAGGGACGCTTGGGATGATAATATATTATGGACGAGGCTTATGGAATTTTACATTAAATATGGCATAACTGAGAATGCATTGCCTATGTTGGAGCATCTGTAGAATCTGTAGGATGTGCCAGGACCTTGCTGGGCACAGGATGTGAGAATAGGATGGACAGTGGCAACTGGGTTTTTCAGACTAGGGAACATGAGAGGCCGTAGCAGTTTGGTCTGGGGCACTGGGCAGTCCTATAATCCCCTACCTAGGACCAGTGCAGAACCTTCACATTCTCAGAAGTAAACACAGGCCCAGGTCCCTGTGACATCATCTATGCTTTTTATATGTGTCATGGTGACTAACATCAGGAATGTTTCAGAGAAGAAACTGCATGGAAAGGAAATAAAAATATATTTAACCAATATGTGAACAAGTGGCTTGGGTCTGAGGTATGCAGTGCGGTGCTGAATCCATGTTGAATCCTGAATCAAGGCTGCTGTTCTCCTTCCCGAGATGGAGGCAGAGATGCAGTGGGTGAAGAAGCAAAGGAGGCAAAGTGGGGAACTGAGGGATCTCGGTGATGAGCACTCACTCAGGGCCCCAGGAGTCTTGTTTGATATTGCAGCATAATTTACATTTGAGATAATTTCCGATGAACAACCCTTAAAAAGACCACACTGGGGAAATTAAAATGACTCCCCCATGGCCCCTTCCTACCTGAAGAACAGGTGAGTGGACTGCTGTCTCCTAGCCCAGATGAAGGTGAATTTGACCCAAGTCAGAGTATGAAGATGAAGCCACATGACGAAGAAGTCTGAACTTATGGGAAGACCATCAGGACAAGATCACCAGAAAAACAGAAATCTCAGATTTTCCAGTACATGGATCAAAAGCTGAGACAGAGAGAAATACAAATAAATATGAACAATGGATTCCTGTAATTCTCTAAGCTACCTGAAAGAAATTCAATGAACTCTGTAAAAAATATTCAGAACAGGAAACCCCAACTTCATAGGTGAACAATAAAAAGAGATAGTGTTGAGAAAAAATACCTCAAAAATGAAAATAAGAATCTTATTGGGTCTTAAATAAAACTGCATAGAAGGAACTCCAGAATTTAGGTGGCCAGTAAGAACTCTGGTGACCATGAAGGACCATAAGTCCGTGCTCCTGAGCGCTTTCAACCCTGAAACTCATTTGAGAGTGGGACTGACACTCCTGGCTAGGGAGCCCATGCTTAGGACCCCTGGGACAGGCCAGCAGCTGATGTGAGGCACTTTCATCCTGGGCATCTCCCTTCTTTCCTGTTCATGGCATATGTTGCCTGGGCACACGGGCACACCAGGGAAGGGAAATAAGAAGCAAGAGCCTTTCCATACATCTGCACCATGCTGGAACTTAGGGTGCTGAGCCACCCTGCAACTAGCCTGACACCCTGGTAAGTGACTGTATTATGGCTAGCCATGGCAAACCCAGGGTGGGGAAATAAGAAACAAGAGTTTGTCCTGAGATCTGTGCCATACTGGATCTTAGGGGACTGAGAGAACCAGCAACTAGGCTCCTGTCCTGGTAAGTGAATGTAGTCTGGCAAGCCACGGCCACCCCAGGGTGGGGAAATAAGAAGCAAGAGCATTTCCTGAAATGTGCGCCATGTTGGAACTTAGGGCACTGAGCCAACCAGCAACTAGCCTGCCGCCTTGGTAAGTTACTGGGGTCTGGCAAGCCATGGCCTGCCCAGGGCAGGGAAATAAGCAAGAGTGTTTCCTGATACCCACACCATTTTGGAACTTAGGGCGGCGAACCAGCCAGCAACTAGCCTGCTGCCCAGTAAGTGACCAGGTTCTGGCAAGCCGCAGCCACCCCAGTGCTGTGAAATAAGTTGTAAGAGCATTTGCTGATATTCCTGCAACGTTGGAACTTAGGGTGCCAAGCCAACCAGCAGCTAGCCTGCAGCCCAAGTAAGTGACAGACTTCTGGCAATCCGCGGTCACCCTAGGCCGTGCAAATAAGATGCAAGAGCATTTCCTGTGATCCACGCCATTTTGGACTTAGGGTACCCAGCCAATCAGCAACTAGCTTGCTGCTTGCTAAGTGACTGTGGTCTGGCAAGCTGTGGCCACACCTGGGTGGGGAAATAAGATGCAAGAGGGTTTCCTGAGATTTGCACCATGTTGGAACTTAGGGCGCTGAGCCAAGCAGCAACTAGCCTGTTGCCCTGTTATGTGACCGTGGTCTGGCAAGCCGCAGTCTTCCCAGGGCGATGAAATAGCATGTAAGAGCATTTCTTGAGATCCGTGCCATGTTGGAACTTAGGGCCCAAGCCAACAAGTGACTAGTCTGCCGCCCCAGTAAGTGACCATGGTCTACCAAGCCACAGTCACACCAGGGCGGGGAAATAAGTAGCAACAGCATTTCCTGAGATCTGTGCCATGTTGGAACCTTGACTGCCGAGCCAACCTGCAAATAGCCTGCCTCACTTGTAAGTGACTGTGGTCTTGCAAACCGTGGCTGCCCCAGGGCAGGTAAATAAGTGGCAAGAGCATTTTCTGAGATCCGTGCCATGTTGGAACATAGGGTGTTGAGCTGTCCAGCAACTAACCTGACTTCTTGGTAATTTACCATGTTCTGTCAAGCCATGGCCACCCCAGAGTGGTGAAAAAAGAATCAGCAGCATTTCCAGAGATCCACATCATGTTGGAACTTAGAGCACCAAGCCAACCAGCAACTAGCCTGCAGCCCTTGTACGTGACCGTGGTATGGCAAGCAGCAGCCATCCCAGGGCTGCAAAATAAGAAGCAAGAGCATTTCCTGAGATCTAGGCAATTTTGGCACTTAGGACGCCAAGCCAACCAGCAACTAGCCCTCCGCCCATTAAGTGACCATGTTATAACAAGCCTCAGCCATCCCAGGGTGGGGAAATAAGTAGCAGAACCATTTCCTGAGATCCGCGCCATGTTGTAACTTAGGAAGCAGAGCCAACCAGCAACTAGCGTGCCTGTCTGGGAAGTAACCTTGCCTGGTAAGCCACAGTGAACCCAGGGCAGTGAAATAGGAAGCAAGAGCATTTTCTGAGATCCGTGCCATGTTGGAAAATAGGGCACTGAGCCAAACAGCAAATAGCCTGCTGCCGAAGTAAATGACCTTGGTCTGGCAAACCTCTCCAAAACCAGGGCAGGGAAATAAGACATAAGAGCATTTCCTGCCATTCCTGCAATGTTGGAACTTAGGGTGCCGAGCCAACCAGCAACTAGCCTGCTGCCCAAGTAAGTGACCAAATTCTGGCCATCAGTGGCCACCCCAGGGCACGAATATAAGAAGCAAGAGCATTTCCTGATATCCACGCCATAGGAACTTAGGTCGCTGAGTCAACCAGCAACTAGCCTGCCTCTCTGGGAAGTGACAATTGTCTGGCAAGCTGCAGTGAACCCAGGGCGGGAAAATAGGAAGCAAGAGCATTTCCTGAGATCTGCGCCATGTTGGAAAGTAGGGCTCTGAACCAAAGAGCAAATAGGCTGCTGCCAAAGTAAGTAATTGTGGTATGGCAAACCTCTCCCAAACCAGGGCAGGGAAATAAGAATCAAGAGCGTTTTCTGAGATCCGCGCCATGTTGGAAAATATGGCGTGGAACCAAACAGCAAATAGCCTGCTGCCGCCAAAGTAAGTGATTGTGGTCTGGCAAACCTCTCCCAAACCAGGGCGGGGAAATAGGAATCAAGAGCATTTCCTGAGATCCACACCTTGCTGGAACTTAGGGTGCTCAGCCAACAAGCAACCAGACTGCCTCCCTGGTAAGTGACTGTGGTCTTTCAAACCACGGCCACCCCAGGGTTGGGAAATAAGGAGCAAGAACGTTTCCTGAGAACAGTGCCATGTTGGAACTTAGGGCACTGAGCCAACCTGCAACGAACTTGCTGCCTTGGTAAGAGACTGTGGTCTTGCAAGCCACAACAAGCCCAGGGCAGGGAAAGAAGATACAAGAATGTTTCCAGAGCACCATGCCATTTTATAACTTAAGGCACTGAGCCAACCAGGAATCAGCCTAACGCCCTGGTAAGTGACTGTTCTGGCAAGCCATGGCCGTCCAAGTGTGGGTAAATAAGTAGTAAGATCTTTTAGTGGAATCCGTGCCCAGTTGGAACCTGGGGTGCTGATTCAACCAGCACTAGCCTGCTGCCCAGGTAAGTGACTGTGGTCTTGCAGTCAGCAGCCACGCAAGGGCAGGGAAATAAGAAGCAAGAGCATTTTATGTGATCTGCTCCATGTTGAAACCTAGGGAGCTGAACCAAACAGCAATAGCCTGCTGCCTGTTAAGTGACTGTGGTGTGGCAAGCCAAAGCCACCCCAGGGCAGGGAAATAAGAAGCAACAGCATTTCCTGAGATCCACGCCATATTGGAATTTAGGGCGCTGAGCCACCCAGCATCTAGCCTTGTGCCCTGGTAAGTGACTGTGGTCTGGAAAGCCACGGGCACACCAGGGAAGGGAAGTAAGTAGCAAGAGCCTTTCCAGACATCTGCACCATGCTGGAACTTAGGGTGCTGAGCCACCCTGCAAACTAGTCTGATGCCCTGTTAAGTGACTGTGTTATGGCTAGCCACGGCCAACCCAGGGTGGGAAAATAAGAAACAAGAGTGTGTCCTGATATCCGTGCCATGCTGGATCTTAGGGCACTGAGAGAACCAGCAACAAGCCTCCCACCCTGGTAAGTGAATGTAGTCTGGCAAGCCGAGGCCACCCCAGGGTGGGGAAATAAGAAGCAAGAGCATTTCCTGAAATCCACATCATGTTGGAACTTAGGGCGCTGAGCCAAGGGGCAATTAGCCTGCTGCACTGGTAAGTTACCAGGGTCTGGCAAGCCATGGCCTGCCCAGGGAAGGGAAATAAGCAACAGGGTTTCCTGATATCTGTGCCATTTTGGAACCTAAGGTGCCGAATCAACCAGCAAATAGCCTGCCTCCCTGGTAAATGACTGTGTCTGGCAGTCCAGGGTCACCCCAGGGCAGGAAAATAAGAAGCAAGAGCGTTTCCTGAGTTCTGCACCATTTAGGAACTTAGGGCACCGAGCCAATCAGCAACTAGTCTGCCACCCATGTCAGTGACCATTGTCTGGCAAGACTCGGCCACCTCGGGGGGCAGTGGGGGGGATAAGATGTAAGAGCATTTCCTGGGATTCATGCAATGTTGGAACTTAGGGTGCCAAGCTAACCAGCAACAAGCCTGCAGTCCAAGTAAGTGACAGACTTCTGGCAATCCACGGCCACCCCAGGCCATGCAAATAAGAAGCAAGAGCGTTTCCTGTGATCCACACCATTTTGGACTTAGGGCACCCAGCCAATCAGAAACTAGCTTGCCGCTTGTTAAGTTAGCATGGTCTGGCAAGCTGCAGCCACATCCAGGTGGGGAAATAAGAAGCAAGAGGGTTTCCTGAGATTTGCACCATATTGGAACTTAGGGTGCTGAGCCAAGCAGCAACTAGCCTGTTGCCCTGGTATGTGACCGTGGTCTGGCAAGGCGCAGCCTTCCAAGGGCGGTGAAATAAGATGCAAGAGCATTTCCAGAGTTGTGTTCCATGCTGGAAATTAGGGCCTAAGCCCACCAGCGACTAGTGTGCCTCCTCAGAAAGTGACCATGATCTGGCAAGCCAAGGCCACCTCACTGTGGGGAAATAAGTAGCAAGAGCATTTCCTGAGATCTGCGCCATGTTGGAACCTTGGCTGCCGAGTCAACCAGCAACTACCCTGCCACACTGGTATGTGACTGTGGTCTTGCAAGCCGAGGCCACACCAGGGCATGTAAATAAGTGGCAAGAGCATTTCCTGAGAACTGCGCCATGTTGGAAATTAGGGTATTGAGCCATCCAGCAACTAGCCTGACGTCCTGGTAAGTTACCATGTTCTCACAAGCCAAGGACACCCCAGAGTGGCAAAAACAGAAACAACAGCATTTCCTGAGATCTGGATTGTGTTGGAACTTAGAGCGCTGAGCCAACTAGCAACTAGCATGCAGCCCTTGTAAGTGACTGTGGTCTGGCAAGCAGCAGGCATCCCAGGGCAGCGAAATAAGAATCAAGAGTGTTTCCTGAGATCTGGGCCATTTTTGAAATTAGGGCACCCAGCCAACCAGCAACTAGCACTCCGCCCGGTAAGTGACCGTGCTCTGAGAAGCTGCGGCCATCCAAGGGAGGGGAAATAAGTTGCAGGAGCATTTCCTGATATCCGCACCATGTTGGAACTTAGGGCACTGAGGCAACCAGCAAGTGGCCTAAGGTCCTGTTAAGTGACCGTGATCTGGCAAGTTACGGCCATGCCAGGGTGAGGAAATAAGAAGCAAGAGCATTTCAAAAGATATGCGCCATGTTGGAACTTAGAGTGGCAAGCCAACCAGCAACTAGCCTGCCGCCCTGCTACATGACTGCGGTCTGGCAAGCCGCAGCCACCCCAGAGCCTGAAAAACAAGAAGCAAGAGTGTTTACTGAGATCCGCACAATGTAGGAACTTAGGGCCCCGAGCCAACCAGCAACTAGCCTGTTGCTTCGGTCAGTGACCATTGTCTGGCCAACTGCAGCAACCCAAGGGCCAGGAAATAAGATGTAAGAGCACTTCCTAAGCTTCATGCAATGTTGGAACTCAGGGCGCTGAGCCAACCAGCAACTAGCCTGCTGCCCAAGTAACTGACCGACTTCTGGCAAGCCGTGGGTGCACCAGGGTGCGAATATAAGAATCAAGAGCCTTTCCTGAGATCAACGCCATTTTGGAAATTAGTGTACCGAGCCAACCAGCAACGAGCCTGCCACACGGTTAAGGGACTGTGGTCTGGCCAGCCTCAGCCACCCCAGGGAGTATAAATGAGTAGCAAAAGCATTGCCTGAGATCCAAGCCATGTCAGAACTTAGGGTGTTGAGCCATCCAGCAACTAGCCTGATGTCCTGGTAAGTGACCAAGTTCTGGCAAGTTGTGGCCACCCCAGGGGGAGTAATGAGAAGGAAGAACATTTCATGAGATCAGCGTCATGTAGGAACTTAGGGCACCTAGCCAACGAGCAATAGCCGGCCGCCCCAGTAACTGAACATTGCCTGGTGAGCCGCAGCTACCCCAGGGCATGGAAATAAGACTAAAGAGCATTTCCTCAGATTTGTGAAATGTTGGAAATTAGGGTGCTGAGCCACCCAGCAACTAGCCTGCTGCCTAAGTAAGTGAGAAACTTCTGGCAATCCTTAGACAACACACAACATGAAAATAAGAACCAAGACAGATTCCTGAGATCCACACCATGTAGGAACTTAGGTCGCAAAGCCAACCAGCAACCAGCCTGCATCCCTGGTATGTAACTGTTGTCTGGCAAGCCACAGTGAAACCAGGGCGGAGAAATAAGAAGCAAGAGCATTTCCTGAGATCTGCGCAAAGAAGGAACTTAGGGCGCCAAGCCAACCAGCAACTAGCCTGCTGCCCCCATAAGTGACCTTTGTCTGGCAAGCCACAGCTATCCTAGGGCATGGAAATAAGATGTAAGAATATTTCCTAAGATTTGTGCAATGTTGGAACTTAGGGTGTAGAGCCAACCAGCAAGTAGCCTGCTGCCTAAGTAAGTGACCAACTTCTGGCAATCTGCATCCACATGAGGAGGTGAAAATAAGAAGCAAGACTGTTTCCTGAGATCCGTGCCTTGTAGGAATTTAGGTCGCAAAGCTAACCGGAAACTAGCCTCCCTCCCTGGGATGTGACTGTTGTCTGGCAAGCCACAGCGAATCCAGGTTGGGGAAATAAGAAGCAAGAGTATTTCCTGAGATCTGCACCATGTAGGAACTTAGATCACTGAGCAAATCAGCAACTACCCTGCTACCTAAGTAAGTGACCATGGTCTGGCAAGCCGTGCCCATCACAGGCTGGGGAAAAAAGAAACAACAGCATTTCCTGAGATCCGCACAATGTTGGAATTTTGGGCACCGATCCAACCAGCAACTAGCCTGCCTCCCTGGTAAATGACTGGTCCGGCAAGACAGGGCCAACCCAGGGCAGCGAAATAAGAAGCAACCGTGTTTTGTGAGAACTGCGCCATGTTGGAATTTAGGGCACCAAGGCAACTAGCAACTAGCCTGTCACCCTGGTAAGGGATTATGTTCTTGCGAGCTGTGACCATCCAGGGCCAAAGAAATAAGAAGCAGCAGCATTTCCAGAAATCTGCACCATGATGAGATTTAGGGGGCTGAGCCAACCAACAACTAGCCTGCCACTCTGGTAAGTGAGTGTTGTAATTCAAGGCGTGGCCTCCCCAGGGCAGGTAAATAAGTGGGAAGAGTATTTCCTGAGCTCACACCATGTTTGAACTTAGAGTGTTGAGCCATCCAGCAACTAGCCTGACATCCTGGTAAGTTACCGTATTCTGGCAAGCCACGGCCACCACTGAGAGGTGAAAAAAGAAGCAACAGCATTTCCTGAGATCCACATCATGTTGGAACTTAGAGCACCAAGCCATCTGACAACTAGCCTGCAACCCTTGTAGTGACCGTGTTCTAGCAACCAGCAGCCATCCCAGGGCAGCAAAATAAGAAGCAAGACCATTTCCTGAGATCTGGGCCATTTTGGAACTTAGGGCGCCAAGCCAACCATCAACTAGCCGTCCACCCGGTAAGTGACCATGTTTTGACAAGTCCCAGCCATCCCAGGCCGGGGAAATATGTAGCAGGAGCATTTCCTGAGATCCAAGCCATGTAGGAACTTAGGGCACTGAGCCAATCAGCAGCTAGCCTGCTGCCCAAGTAACAGACCATGGTCTGGCAACCCATGCCCATTCGAGGCTGGGGAAAAATGAAGCAACAGCATTTCCTGAGATCTGCGCCATGTTTTAATTAGGGGGCTGAGCCAACCGGCAAATAGCCTGCTGCCCTGCTAAGTGACCGTGGTCTGGCAAGCCGCGGAAACACCAAGGCAGTGAAAAAGAAGCAAGAGCATTTCCTGAGAGCCGTGCAATGTTGGACATTAGGGCTCTGAGACAACCAGCAACTATCCCTTGTCTGGCAATTTGCGGCCACCCCAGCGTGGGGAAATAAGAAGCAAAAGCATTTCCTGAGATCCACGACATGTTGGAACTTATGTCACTGAGCCAACCAGCAAGAAACCTGCCCCCTTGGTACGTGATTGTTGTCTGGCAAGCCTCTGCCATCCCAGTGAGGGAAAATAATAAGCAAGAGCATTTCCTGAGATGAGCATCATTTTGGAACTTTGGGCGCCAAGCCAACCAGCCACTAGCATGCTGCCCAGGTAACTGACTATCATCTGGTAAGCCGCGGACATGCCAGGGTGGGGAAATAAAGGCAAGAGCGTTTCCTGAGATCCATGCCATTTTGGATCTTTGGGTGCTGATCCAACCAGCAAGTAGCCTACCACTCTGATAAGTAACTGTGTTGTGGCAAGCAGCAGCCACCCCAGGGGGGGAAAGAAGAAGCAAGACCATTGCCTGAGATCCGCACTATGTTGGAACTTATGGTGCCGATCCAACCAGAAAGTAACCTGAAACCCCATTAAGTGACAGTGGTCTGGCAAGATATGGCCACCCCAGGGCAGGGAAAGAGAAGAAAGAGATCCACACAATGTTGCAATTTTTGGCACCGAGCCAAACAGCAACTAGCCTGACACCCTGGTAAGTGACCGACTTCTAGCAAGTAGCGGCCACCCCAGGGCGGGAAAATAAGAAGCAAAACCATTTTCTGAGTGCCTCGCCATGTTTGAATTTAGGGTGCTATGCCAACCAGCAACTAGCCTGTCCCCCTGGTAACTGACTGTGGTCTGGCAAGCCGCGGCCAATCCAGAGTGTGGAAATAAGAGGCAAGATTGTTTCCTGAGATGCCGGCCATGTTGGAACATTTGATGCTGAGTCAACAGGCAGCTAACCTGCCACCCTGGTAAATGACTCTGGTCTGGGAAGCCGCGGCAACCCCAGTGTGGGTAAAAAGAACAAGAGCATTTCCTGAGATGTGAACCATGTAACAACTTAGGGCACCGAGCCAAAGAGCAACTAGCCTGCATCCCCGGCATGTGACTGTTGTCTGGCAAGCCACAGTGAAATCAGGGCAGAGAAATAAGAAGCAAGAGCATTTCCTGAGATCTGCACAATGTAGGAACTTAGGGCGCCAAGCCAACCAGAAAGTAGTCTGCTGCCCAAGTAAGTGACCATGGTCTGGCAAGCCTCAGACACCACAGTGTGGGGCAATAAGATGTAAGAGGATTTCCTGAGATTCATGCAATATTGGAACTTAGGGTGCCCAGCCAACCTGCAACAAGCCTGCTGCCCAAGTAAGGAACCGAGTTCTGGCATTCCTCGGCCACCCCAGGACAGGAATATAAGAAGCAAGAGCGTTCCATGTGGTCCAAGTCATTTTGGAACTTAGGGCACCCAGCAAACCAGCAACTACCCTGACACCCCGTTAACTCACCATTGTCTGGCAAGCCGTGGCCACCCCAAGGAGGTGAAATAAGAAGTAAGAGCATTTCCTGAGATCCGTGCCATGTTGGAACTTAGGGCCCAATCCAACAAGCAACTAGTCTGCTGCCACAGTAAGTGTTCATATCTGGCAAGCCACGGCCACACTAGGGTGGGAAATAAGTAGCAAGAGCGTTTCCTGAGATCCATGCCATGTTGGAAGTAGGGGGCCGAGCCAACCAGCAACTAGCCTGCCACCTTGGTAAGTGAACATGGTCTGGCAAACATCTCCCAAAGCAGGGCGGGAAAATATGAAGCAAAAGCATTTCCTGAGAGTCGCGCAATGTTGGAACATTGGGCGCCAAGCCAACCAGCAACTAGTCTACCATACTGGTAAGTGACTGTGGACTTGCAATCTGAGGCCACTGCAGGGCGAGGAAATAAGAAGCAAGAGCGATATGGGAGATATGAACCATGTTGGAAATTAGCAAGTGAGCCCACCAGGAACTAGCCTGCCTCCTTGGTAAGTGAGTGTGGTCTGGCAAACCTCTCCCAAAGCATGGTGGGGAAATAAGAAGCAAGAGCATTTCCTGAGATCCACGCCATGTTGGAATTTAGGCTGCCGAACCAAGCAGCATCTAGCCTGGGGCTCTGCTAAGTGACTGAGTTCTTGCTAGTCGCGGCCACCCCCAGGGGGGTAATAAGAAGCAAGAGCATTTCGTGAGATACCCACCATGTAGGAACTTAGGGAACCGCGCCAACCAGCAACTAGCCTGCCGCCCCCATAAGTGACCTTTGTCTGGCAAGCCACAGCTATGCTAGGGCATGGAAATAAGACGTAAGAGCATTTTCTAAGATTCGTGCAATGTTGGAACTTAGGGTGTAGAGCCAACCAGCAAGTAGCCTGCTGCCTAAGTAAGTGACCAACTTCTGGCAATCCGCATCCACACGAGGAGGTGAAAATAAGAAGCAAGACCATTTCCTGAGATACGTGCCTTGTAGGAACTTAGGTCGCAAAGCTAACCGGCAACTAGCCTGCCTCCCTGGCATGTGACTGTTGTCTGGCAAGCCAAAGCGAAACCAGGGTGGGGAAATAAGAAGCAAGAGTGTTTCCTGAGATCTGCACCATGTAGGAAATTAGTGCGCTGAGCAAATCAGCAACTAGCCTGCTACCTAAGTAAGTGACCATGGTCTGGCAAGCCATGCCCATCACATGCCGGGGAAAAAAGAAGCAACAGCATTTCCTGAGATCTGCACAATGTTGGAATTTTGGGCACCGATCCAACCAGCAACTAGCCTGCCTCCCTGGTAAATGACTGGTCTGGCAAGACAGGGCCAATCCAGGGAGGGGAAATAAGAAGCAACAGTGTTTTGTGAGAACTGCGCCATGTTGGAATTTAAGGCACTGAGCAACCAGCAACTAGCCTGCCTCCCTGGTAAATGACTGGTCCGGCAAGACAGGGCCAAACCAGGGCAGGGAAATAAGATGCAGGAGCATTTCCTCAGATCCGCACCATGTAGGAACTTATGGCACTGAGCCAACCAGCAACTAGTCTGCCTCACCGGTCAGTGACCATTTTCTAGAAAGCCGAGGCCACCCCAGTGCGTGGAAATAAGATGTAAGAACATTTCCTGAGATTCTGGTAATGTTGCAACTTAGGGCACCCAGCCAACCAGCAACTAGCCTGCATCCCTGGTATGTGACTGTTGTCTGGCAAGCCACAGAGAAACCAGGGTGGAGAAATAAGAAGCAAGAGCGTTTCCTGAGATCTGCGAAATGTAGGAACTTAGGGCGCCAAGCCAACCAGCAACTAGCCTGCTGCCCAAGTAAGTGACCATGGTCTGGCAAGCCGCACCCAGCCCAGGCCAGGGAAAAAAGAGCAAGAGCATTTCCTGAGATCTGGGCCATGTTGAAATTAGGGGGCTGAGCCAACCAG
>PVJX010034845.1:0-18637 GCA_004027295.1 Dolichotis patagonum | reverse complement strand
TTTAATAGATCTTGTCTTTCCTGCTCACTGGCTGCAATCTTATATTCGAGGTCTGAAATTCTATCTTCACTTTCATTGAGGTGGTTTTTACAGCTTTCAATAGAATTTTTCATTTCCTGTATATCTCCTTGAATTTGCTTTATGCATTCTGTTTGTTTCTTATATTGTTCTTTGAGGGATTCTATCTGTTTGCTTTGTTCCTCTAATTTTTTAGCTGTGTTTTCACTAGATGCATTCACTATTTCTTTTACTATTTTTATCAATTCTTCTTTTACCTGGGCAAGTATTTCTGGTTTGAATTTCTCGATAGCTTTCCCTATTTGCATATTTATTTCATTTGATATCATTTCAGACATTTCAGGTGTATGGCTTCTTTTTTCTTCCATGTACATGGCTTCTAAGCTTTCTGGGGGAGGGCTAGGGCTTTGAGCCTGCCTTTTGGTCTTTCCTTTTGTCATTTTTCTATATTTCCTTACTTTGAGCGGTATTCCAAAGCTTTCTCTGCATGTGTGGTGAATTACCTCTTGCACCCTCAGTTCCTGGAGGGGCAGTGGCTCCCCCACAGGCTCTTGGCCTCCTCTCCGGGTCCTAACTCCCCTCTGTGGGCTCTTGGCTCCCTAATTTGTGAGGCGAATGCTGGGTGTGGTCACCCTGGAGCCTGTGGAATCTCAGGCCACCGTGCTTTGTCCCATGCAGGTCTCCAGGAGGTTCCCTGTGAGTGAAGGGTGGGCCTAGAGGTCCCAAAGTGTCAGGCCAGAATGTTGGTTTCTGAAAAGTTCCCGGTCCCAAACAGACCTGGCCACGATGCCAGTCTCTACAATATTCCCAATCCAAACAGCCCGGGCCACTCTGTGGGTCCGAGAGGTTCAGGTCCCAAAGAGACAGTCCGCGATGCTGCTTTCTGGGAGACTTCCTGGGGGTGAAGGGCGGGGCTATGGGCCCAAACAGACCTGGCCCAGATGCCAGTCTCCAGGCAGTTCCCTGCAGATGAAGGGCGGGCCTACCAGTCCCAAATAGTCACGCCGAGATGCAGGTCTGTGCAGACTTTCGATCCAAACAGCCCAGGCCACTTTGCGGGTCCAAGAGGCTCGGGTCCCAAACAGACAGGACGTGATGCTGCTTTCTGGGAGACTTCCGGGGGTGAAGACCTCTCTGAGCTTTTGAGACCCATTTTTTTCTTGAGGTCAGTGCCTGTCAATGTTAAATAAATCTGCCTCCAAATCCTGGGTGATGTTTTGGTGTTTCTGTTTGCTGTTGCAATATCATTAATGAACATGGTTGTAGAAATCCTTAGTGAAATGCTAGCCTACCAAATCCAATAGCATACTGAATGGATTATACACCATGATCAACTATGACAAAGTAGGATTGATCTCAGGGATTCAAGTAATGGTTTACATACACAAGTCAGTGAATGTGATAGACAACATCAGCAGAATGAAGTGAAAAGACCATATAATCACTTCAATACATGGAGAAAGGCATTTCATAAAATTCAACATACCTTCATGATGAAAATTCTTGAGTAGATTATTTATATAAGAAATGCACCTCAATATAATAAGATATTTACAATAAGCCAATAACTAATGTAGTAGGTAGGGCCCCTCCCAATGAGTCCTGGTGGGGGCTTGTATAATGCAGTGACGTCAGACTGTGTGTACACGAGTGTAGCTCTGGTGTAACTCTGTACATAAATCACACTCAGCCAGGCTGTAGGATGTTGGTGTATACCCATGTAAGGGACACAAAGAGTGTATACAATGCTGCAACTACGCCATGTTTGGCACTCAGCCTTTGAATAAAAATCCACTGAAACAATGCCAATGTGATTAAAGATGTTTTTGGGAAAAAAAAGGTCTCTGTGTCCACTCTCTATATTTGAAAATACTGCAGTGTTTCTAGGGGTTCATGGCCAGGTTTTGGAGGCAGTGTAGTTGTACCTCCTTTCTTGCAGGAGTCCAAACCTCACAGAATTGGGAGACAGGACCTGTCCTGGCACCATAGGGGAGGTCAGCCTCTCCTGACGTGCTAGAGGGAGAATTGCAGACACACAAGGGAGTCGGTCCAGGGAGTACCACCGCTAGATGTGTTAAGACCCCAGTTTGATTTTGTAGTCTTATCTTTAAAAAGGCAGAATGCAAGACTGATCTCCCAGAGTTGCCAGATTAAGTTTCACTGAACCTGAAACCAAAACTCTCAGGAACTGGGCGGTAGACTGGGGTACTGGAGTGGCCCAAGTCACTCCACAAGAAGTGAAACCACAGCCCTAAGTTGCTGGGTCCTGGATGCCAGTCTGAAGCTGTTTTTGTGTGCGAATGAGACAAACAGTGGGAAGGTTTTGACTGACCACTAGATGGAGGAAGTGTTGAGTCCCAATCCATGGTTCTGTGGTGGTCCTCTTATGGCTAAGGGTGAGGATAGGTCTCTTCGAGCTCCTGAATTGTCAGACACCAGGGGACCTTATGTGAAAACCTGCCCATTCACTTAGAAGGGGAAAGGATCCCGGATGTGGTACGCCTACTGCCTGTCGGGGTGGGCCAGCCAGGTCATGACTGCAGTGAGGTCATGGACGAGGTGTTATCCACCTGCTGAACATAGGGACAAGCCCCTCAAGGGCCCCAATGCCAAGTATTTTATAGACAGTGGCAGTTTTATGACAAAGGGACAATGTCTTTGAGGAGTGCTCTGTGGCAACTCTGAATTTCATCACTGAGGCAAAATCTCTAAGACCTCAGGACAGGAAACAGAGCCACTCCACTAACCCGAGCTCTTCGGCTGGTAGCGGGAGTGTGCGTCAACATCCAGGGATTCCGTGCCTTCAGCACCCTTCATCTGCATGGGCTCTCTGTAAAGGAAAAGGCCTGGTGAACTCAGGGTGAAGAACAAAACATGCCAGGCAACCCCTGGACTCTTGGATGCCGTATGGGTTCCTGAAAGGGTAGCAGTCATGACGGCTGGGGACATTAAAGGGGAGTTTCTACAGCCCTGTGGGGAAACTGTAAAGCAGACCAAGAAGCTAAGCTGGGGGCTACCGGGGAACAGCACAGTTGAAAGCCTTACCCCTTAACGGAATGAAACCCTGATTACAACATGAGGTTGCTTGGCTTAAGGCCAAGGATGGAAGTTACTTTCCAGACAGATAGTAGAAGTTTAAAACCTGCTGGGTAGCAGTCCCCAAGGCTCTGACCCCAGCTTCTGTCAGAAAGTTTCAACAGGACACTCACATGGGCCTGACAGCTCTCTAGACCACCATGGGTTGACATTTCATCCCTGATTCTCTAGTGTAGTCCGGGTAGTGTACGAACAATGTGAAATGTGTGTCTGCAATAACCCACATCAAGGGCCCAGGGCTGCTCCTGGGGTACAAAGCATTGGGGGAACCCCATTTGAAAATGTGACTGTGGATTTTATGAGTTTCCCTTCTAATTACAGGTATTTGCTTTATAATGCTGTGCACTTTCTCAGGCTGGGGAGGCCTTCCACAGCCACGAGGAAAAGGCATCTGAGGTGGCTCAGACCCTTCCGAGAGAAATCATCTCCAGTTTTGGAATTCCTGTTGACAGAATCAGACAAGGCCAGCATTCATCACAGGGGTGGTGCGGCTAGTGGCCAAAGGACTAAAGATTACTTGGAAACTGCATAGGGCCCACCATCCCCAGAGTCCAGGGAAGGTGGAGTGAATGAACCAGACTTTGAAGGTCCAGCTAAGCAAAGTGTGCCAGGAAACTCACCTGCCCTGGGACTAACTCCTGCCAACAGCTCTGCTGAGGATTAGATCTAGCTCCTCTAAACAGACAGAGCTTTCCCCTTTTGCATTTCTCTATGGGTTCCGCCCTCTTATTAGAGGCATAAAGGGTGATTTAGAGGAGCTTGGGCACCTCATTCTGAGACAGCAGATGCAGGTGTTAGGCTCAGCCTTAGCCACCCTATGCCAGGAGGGTTAAGGAACAATTGCCCGTGAGTTTGACCACTCACTCTTTCATGTTAGAGGATGCTTTGTGGATAAAAGAATGGAATGTCCAACCCATGAAACTCCTCCAGAGGGGCCCATTCATTGCTATCCTACCCACCTCCACCACCATTAAGGTGGATAGAATAGTCCCCTTGACTCACTACTGGAGAGAAGAGCCAGTATTTTAAGACTGAGAGTGTATTCCCAACGTGTTGGCACCAAGCAAACTGATGTTTCAAAAGAAGCATGCTGTGAGCACAGGAACACCACTGAGAAATGACAGCCCTGCTCTAGTCACTCCAGAGGTTGATGAGTCACACCTCAAGGCCAAAGGATCTGCATGGGAAGCCAAAGAGTCTGCATTGTTGGCCAAGAGAGGATATCCAAGGTGCAGCCAAAGACTGAAGCTCTGCTGAAGAACCAGAGGCAGATCTGTCCTTGACATGGTCCAGGTGAGAAGCCACACTAGTGTGAGTCTTCTGCTACCTAGGGTGTAGAATTGCTGAGCCAATTTAGTTAACCTTTCCTTAGCTTCTCAGGTTGACACAATCAATCAACCCCCATAGGGCCCGACTGCTGAAACTAAATCCCCCGTCATGTGACCTTTGTGTTCATCTAACCAGATCAGGCTGGGGAGTTACTTGGACTCTACCACACCCACTTCTCATGCTTAGGGAGGATTTGTGGGACCTGCACACAAAGGAAGACAATCTGTTCCGTCTGCCAACATGAAAATCAGCACACTTGTTTCAACCTGAGGTACTCCCCAGCCCAGGAATGGCTTGAAGTCCAACACTCCCAAAGTGAAAGATCATTAATTTCAAAAATCCAGATTACAAATCCCCACCTGACAGTATCAATATTTTTTGATGTGTGTGCTACCATTAGTAAAAATCCCTAGATAGTCCCCAAATGTGGAGGGTAGCATGGGAAACAGAATGCAGGCTCAAAGATCTGTATATATGTCAAGAGACCTTGACCCAACCCACTTGTTACAGTGACTGCTGGGGTTGTTGCCCCTATTAAAGTTGGATCTTGTGGTACATTTAGAAGGGTAAAGATAAGGTGGCACTCCCCCAAATCACTCATAACTCAGTAATTTTACTATCTTTAATGCAAGAGACATGTACTACATTTCAAAAGGGTCAGTACTGTCTACATAACTACATCTTACCAGGATTTTCACTCATTTTATAAGGAAATAGGAAGTAGCCACATAATATCCCTCGTAAGGGAAATCTAAAATCATCCCTTCTCATAGATGTTGAGAGTGGAGTGATGGATACCACCCAAAGGTTGATCAAAGAAAAGTATACTACTATTCTGTGGGAGCAGGAACTTTGGGTGTGCTATTGTGCAGTAGATTGTCTATGGATAATAACTGCATAAAAGCTAGAGGAAAATGATTTTGAATATTTTCATCATAAAGAAATGTTTGAGAAAATATATTTAACTTTAAAAATTACCCAGTGTATATGTGTATCAAATCATCAAATGACATCCCACTAATATGTGCTACTTTGATATTTACAAATCAATTTAACAATAAAATTTAAAAATTAGGACTTTTTTGAGATTAGTAAAACAAAAAAAGTTCATGAGAATAGAAAGTTTCTTTTGCTGTTGCTCTAACATTTAGTGTATAGTGATCAATAAAAGATAGTCACTGATTTAATAAAAACATTAAATTATAGTTGCTATTATTATTATTATTTTTTTTTTTGGTACCGGGGATTGAACTCATGACCTCATACTTGCCAGGCAGGCGCTTAAGCCACTGAGCTAAATCCCTGGCCCAATAGTTGCTATTATTAACGGTCTCTCAGCATCAAGGACCAGCTCACATCTCCTATACTTCTTATACTTTACTCAGACAAGACTGGCTTTCACCAAGCTAATTACTCAAGTTACAGCTTCCCCTGTATTGGTACACTAAAAAAAATAATGTATTTATAGAAGCTGAGCAGCAATCTAATGCAACACAGAATTCAGCATCTGGGTAGAGCTACCCTAGATGACAAGTGAAGCTAGATCAACAGTTAGCTTCTATATTTCAACTTGAAGCAATGGTAGTCACCATTGCAGTGGTAAGAATTAGTGATGAATTAGCATCAGGTGACATTGAGAAATGCATGCATGCAAACAGGCCAACAGGCATCATAGCCTTTGAGCAGAAGCCTGACCACCTGACTGGGGTACAGAGGTCAGCTTTCAAAGGAAAGTAGAAATAAAATTGACAGGCACTAAGGGCAGAGCTTCATTTTCAAAAGGAATAGACATTAAATTTTCTGACAAGTCTGAGAAATTCAAGCTCAAAGAAGAAGCAGGGTTAACACATTAGCATAAAGCACAAAGCAGAGATGTGGCCTTAAGAGTCGAGTAGGAGCCCAGTCCAGGGTTGGGCAGGACGCAGGGGACCCCATGCTGCATCTCAGGCTCACACTGACGGCAGGAGGCAGGATGGCAGGCTGTGCTCCCTCCGAGCAGAGGCGCCCAGGCGAATGAGAGGCTGCATCGACAGTCCTTCACTGCATCATAACGCTGTCAGACATGAGACCCGAAGGCCCATCTTCCTGCGTGCCGCTCTCGATCAATGTGATAGATCTTTCCCTCGGAGGCCGTCTGAACCCTATTATTCTGCCTAGATGCATGAGGAGCTAAATTAATGACGATGACTGTGGGGCTTCAGAGCATCTGTAACCTGTTATTATCACCGCCCCGACCAGCACTGTATTGATCCTCTCCATGACGCACTGCTTCCGTTCATGACCATCGTTTCATAGGAAACCAATGGGTTAACCTCTTTCCTCTCTACCCATAGTCAGGATAAGTGTAGGCCCAGTCAGAAATGCTTTGTTCCTTCCTGAGCACCGGACTCACGGTGAAGAATTACTGCAGCTGTGTGGATTTAGGTACATATATTACAAACAAAAGCTTCTTCATATTCTTTTCTTGAGGCCCAGAACAAAAACAAGTTTTCTTAGCAATATGTTCCACCTTACTAGTATATAAATTGAATGTACCAAACAGTTAAATAAAGTGCTAGTCACAAATATGCAAGGAAAACCTAAGTTTGACTGCTGATCGATCCTTTTCAACAGTTGGCTTAACATTCCTTAACCAAGGCTGATTTGGGATATATTTTAGTCCTGCTCTTTTGATTGGCTATAAATTTTAATTTTTATGTTTTTTCAAAGGCTGGAGGCAGGAGCTGACTGACTCTGAGGTGACTCTCTGTGGTCATTAAAGTTCAATTAGACTGTTGGTGCCTTCTCTAAGAGTGCGATGTCTTCTTCCTTACAGGGGAGTCATTCAGGGCCTCAGTCAATGCCTGGCTCAGGGAACACTCAAGAAGCAAACAAAGAGTGACAAAAGGAGTGCTTACTCTTGGGGATAATGGCCCTCTACTGCTCGTATCTGGGCTTTTGTGACATAACAGTGACCTGTTTTTGTGAGCACTTTGGAATGGAGAAGGTCTGATTCTGTAGCATGAAGGAAATTTGACACAATGTGAACAACCACTGAATAAAGCTTGAGCTCATTAATTTTCCGAGGGTCACACAGATACACATGCATATGTAGATGCACAGATGGACATGGAAGCATGGGTGCTTGGTGACCGGATGCATGCATGTCTAGTGTGTGCACTACATGATTAAGCTGGGTGGGTGGGAGGGAAGAGTGTGACATCCCTTACTGTTCTCATGTTGTCTCTTCCGTAAAGCAAAAAGTCATTGACTCTCAATTCATAGGCAACGGTTTAATGAAAACAAAAATAACCTTAAGCTTGCTTTTTATTTTATTTTTTATCTGCCTCTTACTTCCTCACATTTTCAGACACTGGAACTCTGATCTATTCCTGAACATGCAATCTTAGTGCAAACCTTTTTGGAAAAGGACAAACTAGAAAGATTAAAGCATATTTGAATGTTACAGAAAAATGTAGAGTGCTTTACCATTAGAGCATTAGTAAAGACTCGAAATGGATGAGACACTATTTGGAGGAGGAGTAGTTTGGGTGAATACAATGCTATCATCAAACAAAGTGGACTAAATAGGAGATCTGCAGTGGTTTTCCAACAGACTTTGTATATGTCCCGACCTAGCTAAAACCATACTTCATTCAACAGGCCTTTTAGATAGTATGTACTTTTTAAAAAGCTCTACTGTGTATACTAGACATAGAGATTATAACACTCCAAAAAGTTCTGTTTCTTTGCAGGATTCTTTACGTTGTTGAATTCGAGCTGTGAATGGTTAGGTAGGGACTTTAGATGCTACTTCTACTTATGCATGCTCAGCCAATATGTGATTATACATTATAAGCTGTCTAAATTATATTTGGTTTACCACTAAGCAACATCCAAGAATTCTGCCTTGCACAATACCTTTTTAATTATTGCTCCATAATTTGAATCTAAGAAAGTGTATTTAATGACTACCCAGTTTTTCTGTGGGATGTCCATTTGATACATTTTCAGGAAAAAAATGTACTTTCATTACAAAAGTACCCGAAAATTTTGAAAAACTAGAAACCTAATGGTCAAAAATCAACCTTTCCTTCTTTTTCAATATATTTTAAAAATGAAACTCTAAGAACTGGGTAAAAATAAGCAGAACATATTCCATCCTTCTGCTTTTCTTTCTGACTTTTCCTGTAACATTGAACTGAAAGTGTTTTCCTTGGGTTGGGGATGTAGCTCAATGGTACAGTGCCTGCCTAGCATGAGTGAGGCATTGTTTTCAATTCCTAGCATTGTAAAATATGTGATTCATTTAAATATACACATCTTTGAAGTTTTTATTTCCATTTTGTATTCTTTTAATAAAGTAAATCAGCAGTATCCTAATCTATGGGTTTTGCTGCTTTTGCTTACTAGTCAATATAGACATCAAAACTGTCTCCGATAAACCAAAATGAAGGCCCGTATCTCTGGATCCAGCTACCCTTTACCAATCATCTGTTTTAAGATACAGCAATAAAGATGCTTTTGTTTCTATCATTTGAATTTGCTTTTTTGATCAATTTCTGCAGAAATAATTGGAATTTTTTTTTAAAGAGAAAAAAAGCAAAACAGACAAAAGGGTAGAAATAATACAGAATTTCAAAAAAATTAATGCTAAGAAATCGCTAGTTGATAAATTACATACTGTCATCTTAGAAATGGTTGTTCAAGTCACAAAGTTAAAGCATAAAAAGTGGACAATCAAATAATGAGGGTGCAAACCATTCTGTTCAATGATCTACCAAAAACTTAGTAATGTGCTTATCTATCTTACACACTTAAACATACATGCAGTTATATCCTTTAGAATACTTTCCTTCCCTTTCTTTTTTACAATAGCCATTACACATTTTGGATCTTATTACTCCTACAGTTTTTATTACTTTTTACACTAGAGAGACAATGTGATATTTACTAATATGAGTTTTGTTTATTTCACTAATGAGGATAGTCTCCAGTTGCCTCCATTTACCTATAAAGGCCTCAAGATCACCTTTATAGCTGAGTAATATTCCATTGTATAAAAATACCACATCTTTTTCATCCACTCTGTGGTTGATGGGTATTTTGGTGGTTTCCAAGATGTAGCTATTACAAATTGTGGTGCTATGAACATGGGTGCACATATATCACTGTGACATGATCTTTTCAATTTTTCTGGGAAAATACTCTGGAGGGGATAGTTGGATTGAATGGAACCTCCAATCCCAGTCTTTTGAGGATTCTCCATACTGATTTACACAGTGACTGCACCAGTATACACTCCTACCAACAGCGGAGCAGTGTTCCTTTTTCCCCACAGCCTTGCCAACATTTGTTATCAATTGATTTCTTCATGGCAGCCATTCTTTCTGGACTGAGGTGAAATCTCAGTGCTGAATAATTGGAATCTTTATGTTAGTCTCTAAATAGATTTTTCTAGTTTCTTCTTATAGAAGAGGGAGATCATTTTATTTTTGAATTCTCTGAGGAAGTGTGACAGCAAACTGAAAGTGACAGGAGCCTGTTCCAGGGAGAGATGGCTTCATGCTGATAGTTAAACCTGATGATAATATGGAATTGAAGTTCTGTAACAAAAAAAGAAACCCAAAACAATCTGTCAACTGATGGAAAAATCAAACCTACACTAAAGGATAAAAGTTTCTCAAATGGGAAGGAGATCATGAAATGGAGGGAGGGAGAGAAGGAGAGGAGAACAGCATAAAAGAAAAAAATTAAGATGTATGGTGTACATGTACCAACTCCCTGCAATGAGAATGGTCATTACATACTACAAACATGTACTAATAAAGATTAGTGTTTGCTCTTATATTTGTTTGAAGCACATTTTCAGGTTCAAAGAAACCATGGGTTTTATTTCTACTGAAGGTAATTGAGGATTTGTGGATAATGATCTTCAAACTAAATCTTTTCTTGTCTTACTTATCAGTGAAAACGATAATGTGCCTTTGCGGTGAGGACTGTGGTGTTCACTGAGCCCTGTAAGGTTTCTTCAATTAGAGTTCAAATTATCCGGCATTTACTTTTAATCAAGACTCACTTTATTTATTTTCTCATTAAAGGCAACATTTTTCATAAGTGGAAAATAAATTTCATATAACATTAATAACTAGTGTTCTTCTCCCCAGCTCCTTCTTGCCTGAGCAACTGTATAATTTCTCAAGCGTGATGCAGCTTATTGATTAACTCCCACTGCAATAAGAGAAAGAAAGAAGGAAAATTTCCGACATATGCATTCACCCTTGGGTATACATGTCAAGGAAACAAGTATAGCTTGATGTTTGTGTATGACTTATTTAGTGAATAATCAAAATTTATCAGACGTAAGCTGAGAGCAACTTCATCATTTTTCATGGCTTTTGTTTTAGAGCTCTTCTTATTCTCTGGATAAAATCTGAGGAAGTTCTCATAGCACTTTCAGCCATATTTACATACAAAGAATTATGATGTGTTACATACATGTGCCAGTTAACTCCCCATAGTGAATTTAATCACTATGTATAGCAAACATGTACTAAAATTTTAAAAATAGATATTAACAAATCATACTAACGTCAGATCAAACGACCTGTAATTTACTTGAAGATTATAAACATGATCTGTAATTTCATCTAATAAGTTATATCTTTACACTTGTATATGTTCTGAAATGGACATTGAATTTAATTTTCTTTTCATATGACACCCAGTTGCCTTGATGCAAATTATTGAATAATCTACCTGCTCTCCAATGACCTGAGTGCTACCTTTAGTTTATATTTAATTTTCTTACAATGAATAGTATGGTTTAGGCTCTCAAAAACCCACCAGTCTGAAACTGCTTGCCTCCTCTGCCTTGTACCTGACAGTAGACAAGGAGGATGTAGTCTTTCTGTCCTCAGACTTGCTTTTCCATCCCTCTCCACTCCCCCATGACCTCTGACCCCATAATGTGGTAGAGGAAAGGCAGAAGGTAGAAATCCTATCTTTCATTTGGGTATCTTCCTCTGAGGGTCTCTGCCTACTGCAGAGATCTAAATACTGACTTACTTTCTTAGATACTTTTGGTAGATTTTAGAACCATAAGCATTGACAATTTCATCCCTAAAGTTCTCTGAGGAAAGTGAGGCTCCTTCAGATGATCTAACACAACTTCCTCCTCAGCCTGTCTCTTCTGCTGTGGATCCCACATGGATCCCCTCTGTTGGAATCATCTTACGCAACTTGGATAATGTTCCTTCTTGGGCAAGCCAACTCCAGCTGTACGCCAGCCACTGGCAGTATAGTTCCCTCCCTCTCTGTTCTCTTTTCTTTCCCATGTCAACGCTAGGAATGCATGTGATTGTAAGTGATTCCTAGAATTCCCTCAGTGGAACCTGTAGGAAAGGAAAATGTTTGTTTTCCTGAAGGACAGGAGGGCAAATATAAAATTGCAATAAAACATTCATATTTTCTGTCTCTCTTTCCCAAAAGCTAATCTTCTCCTACATTCACATCAGTGTATAACTTCCTTTTCTTTATCTTGGAGATAGATGTGTTAACAGAACATATTTTTGGCCCCCTGATTAGAAAGTCCTATACTGGTGAGGAGAAATGTTAAGGATCTACTTCCAATTTGTTTTTTTCTTTTATAGTGAATTTTGTGGAGATTCTTATGAGAAAGTCAGAAGGTTACTTTGTTTGCAGAAGTTAGAAAAAGAACAATATTCTTTGGTAGGAAAGCCATTATTAATTTTAATATGTGAACTTTCTATGATTTTGCATGGAAAACAAACCTGGAACCCACATATTTATCAGGCAGAGATCCCTGGAAAAAGTTTTACACTGAAGAAAGACCTGATTGTAAACCCGTTTCACAACTGAGATCATACTTGATACATAAGTAAATATCTCCACATGAACAACTTAGAGAAATCATAAGGCAATCTAGGCCAAAGTGAATCTTCACTCAGGAAGAAGGGGACTGGTGAACTGTGCTAGAAGGCCTTAGACAATCTGCTTTGGCTCTGTTTTGTGATTAATGACATTGAAATTGTTATTACAGCATGAATCTGTAATAGATCCCTGATTCATGACTGTCTGAACTGACAACCCAGTCTTCTGAGTTACCTATCCCCTTGTATTGAATGCAGGGTTACTTTATCTACTTTTATAATTTTATACCTCCAGAAAAGAACTTTTCTCTCTGGGGTAAACTTACTTGTAAGTAGTACAAAGGTGATGAAATTTGCTCATTGTTTTGTTTGCAGGCACAGACTGACATGAGGTTTTGCTGAATCCTGTTATAGTAATGCAGACATTGACTACTGATCTCCACTAGATAACAAATTCCTTAAGAGCAATGAGTCCTTGGATGAACAGAGTTTAGCTTAAAGCATATGTTCAGATAAATGAAAAAGGGTGATTTAGTTAAGAGTGTAAAGCTTCTTCCTTTCTCACATTGATGAATGAGGAAAGGGCCTGAAAATGCATTTGATTTCTGTCTCAGAGGTCTTATAATTGACTGCAAATAAGTTTGTGGCGTAAGATGGAGGGCAGAGAAGCATGAGGCACCAGGGAATAACTGATATACATTGCCCCACTAGACTGCATGCATAAGGTCCTTGCTTATGCATGGAGGGAACTATTGTCAGGAAGTTACATGAGACATGAGGCATAAATACTTTTACTTTGGTTACAAATCAAGTCAAAGTTTAAAGGAGATGGGCTTTGTTCCGTTTGTTTTTTGAATAGCATTGTTCAGACAGTGTAACAACTAAGCAGATTATACAGCATTGTACAGTACAGTCACTTTGAGTGTTTGATTATTGTAGGGGTACATGGGAACCCCTAACTTGTCATGAATCAATTTCTCTCTTAAAAAAGGAGTGATAATAAGTAATCAGCAGTGCCTGTAATCTCAGCAATCAGGAGGCTGAAGGAGGAAGTTTCCCATGAGTTTGAGGCCAGCCTGCACTACAGAGTGAGTTCAAAGCGAGCCTGAAATACAGTGTAAGACCCTGTATCAAACACAAACAACCTCCACAAAAAGCAGTGATCATAAGCAAGATATTATCTTTAAATAACATTGAAGAAAAAGGGTGTCAATATAAAGAGCATATTGGAAAACCTCAAAGGGATTTTTATGGCACGAGAAGGACATCAGCAGGTAGGCACCAGTGCAGGTGAACCTCCCTCTACCTGGAGGATCGAGGCAGGCCAGCAGGAGCCTTGAAAACCCCTCTCCTCACCCAGGGAAACTCAGTGGGCTGGCAAGAGTGCGAGTGAGCCACGCTCCATACTGGTAGGCCAGTGAGACTGCAGGAGAGCTCTCCTTCCACATGGAGGACCCCGGGCAGGCCAGTGAGAGTGTGAGTGAGGCCTCTCCCTCACCCGGATGAACCAGGTTGGGACTGCAAGACCCCCAGTGACAAGCAGGTAGGGCCCCAGGAGGGCCCCTCTTTGGGCAGACATCATAAACAAGTGGGTCTGGAGGCCTGGAAAAGTTTGAAAGACCAATAATAGTGCAAGTTAAAGGATGGTTCGTATCAATACTCCCAAGTTAGTCAGCCGAAGAAAAATCCAGGGCACAGCACACTGGCCCTTTAGGAGGAATTTAGGTGACTGTCACCTCCCCTACACTGTGGAACCCAGCAACTGGGTGAACACCAGCCACACAGTATGACGATAGCTGTGATGTACATGATGCACAGGCAAGTCTAACAAGATTGAAAAGACTAAAATATAAACGAAGAGGTCAAAATGATAAGACAAAAGAGCAAAAGGCAATCTGACCTCCAGCGCATTGAGATCAAGTAGAACGCTGACATAGAGAACACTGACATAGAAGGCATTGGAAGACACACACCTAGCTTCCTCAAAAGATAGCAAGTGAAATAAAGAAACAAATCCATGATGCTATAAAGGAAACTGATCAGAAATAACCTCTCAGGTAAAAAAGAAATGACTACTTCAATGAAGAAATTACTCAGTATAGATAGAGAAGTCATAGTTAAAAAACACAGGAGCATAGGAAAATGATGGAAATCTTGAATGAACAATATAGGAAAGAAACAGAATTCATGAAACAGATTAAAAGAGATATCTAGGAAATTAAAAATTCCACTGAAGGCTGGTAAAACCACTTGAATGAAACTAAAGATAGATTTTCAGACCTGGAAGATAATATTGTGACTAGTGATCATGAAAGGAAAGATCTCTTAAAAATAACAAGGAACCAGGAAATAACAATTCAATAGCACCAAGATGATGCAAACAAAAACAATCTAAGATTGATAGATGTCAAGTTAAAAAAAAGCAGGTCCATGCAAATGACAAAAACTTTGCAGAACTAATAGCAGAAAACTTCCCAAGCATGGGAACAGAATTTGATATACAGATAAGTGAGGCATATAAAACTCCAAACATCCATAACCAAAATAAATCTGTACCCACGTATGTAATAATCAAGATTCAAAAATTTAGCACAAAAACAGAATATTAAAACTATTAGAAAAAAGAAACATAACCTATCAAGGAAAGCCTATTAGAAATAGCTGATTTCTCAACACAAACTGTCAAGTCAAGAAGAGCTTGAAGTATTTCAAGTCTTGCAAACAAACAAACAAACAAACAAACAAAAAAACAACTCCCAAGCCAGATTGATGTACCCTGAAAAACTACCTTTCAAATTAATGGAGCAATAAGATATTTCCATGATAAAGAATAACTGGCTGTTCATGTCCACCAAACTAACCCTGGAAAGAATATTGAAAAGGGGACTGAGATAAAAATGAGCACAATTCTCCGAACAGTCACTGAAAAAAAAATTACCAGAAGGGGCAAACAATTAAACAGAGGGGGAAATCAGGGAAGAAGTAACAGGAAAATAACATGACAAGGAAAAGCCAATACATATCAATTATAACCATCAATGTAACTGGCTTTCACCCACCAATCAAATGAAATGATTAGTATAGTGATCAAGAATCAAGATTCAACAATATGCTGTATACAAGAAACACATTTAACTCAATGTTCCATGCAACAGGAACCCAGAAAAACAGCAGAGTAGCTATTCTGTTTGCAGATGATATGAATAAATAAAAAATGATCAAAAGAGATAAAGAAAGTCACTATATATTGTTAAGGGAAAAATTCAAGGGGATGAAATAATAATCATAAATATATATGCACCAAATATGGGAGCTCTCCAATGATGCTAGACATATATTAATAGACATAAAAATCAAATAAGCAATAACAATTGTAGCAAGGAAGTTAATACCCTATTGTCATGAAGAGATAGATCAACTAGAGAAAAAGTCAGCAAAGAAGAACCAGAATTGAATCAAACATGCAAATGAATGGACTTAATAGACGTTTACAGAGTGTTCCACCCTACAACATCAGAATATAAATTCTTCTTAGCCACACATAGAATGTTCTCTAAAATAGACCATATGCTAGCCCACAGAACATGCTTAAGTAAATGCAGAGGAACTGAAATTATCCCATGTGAATTACCTGACCATAGTGCACTGAAATTGGAGATTAATGGCAAGAGAGACAACAGAAATTCCATAAACACATGAAAATTAAATAATACCCTCCTAAGCAACCAATGGGAAACAGATTAAATTAAAGAAGGAATTAAACAATATCTACAATCAAATAAAAATGCAGACTAAACATACTGAAACCTGTGATTGCAATGGAAACAGTCCTAAGAGTGAGATATATAGCAGTAAATTTTCACATCAGGAAAACCTAATGCTGCACTTCAAACTTCTAGAAAAAGAATAGCAAGTCAAGCCCAAAGTTTATAGAAAGGAGGAAATTATAAATATCAGAGCAGAAATTAACTCAATAGAGACCAAGACAACAATACAAAGAATTAATGAATGTAAGAGTTAGTTCTTTGAAAGAATAAACAAAATCTATAAATCCCTAACCAATCTTACCAACAATAGGAAAGAAAAAAAACTCAAATTCATGCAATGAGAAGTGACATAAAAATGATTTTTATGTCTACAGATTTCATAGAAATTCAGAAGATTATCAATATCTACTTCCAAAATCTTTACTTGCAGAGGTTGAAAAAAAAGAAGAAATAGACAAATTCCTAGAAACATCTGAATTATCAAAGCTGAATCAAGAAGATATAACAATTCTGAATAATCCAATGTCAGTTAATTAAATGGAAAACATAATTAAAAACTTTTAACAACAAAGACAAGACGAGGTCCTGATGGATTCATGATTGAATTCTACAAGATATTGAGAGAAGATTTTATGTAAATCCTCCTCAAACTCTTCAATGAAATTGAAAGGGAAACAACTTTCCCTAACTCATTCCAGAACACAAATATTACCTTGATACAAAACCCAGAAGAAGACCCAACCAAAAAAAGAAAACTACAGAACAATCTCTCTAATGAATATAGACCTAAAAATCCGCAATAAAACACTAACAAATCGAATGCAACAAATCATTACGATTACACACCATGACAGGTGGAATTCATCCCAGGAATGCAGGGATACTTCAACATACTCACATTAATAAACATAATACACTGTATCAACAGAGCCAAAGACAAAAATCACAGGATCATTTCAATAGATACAGAAAAAGCTTTTGATAAAATTCAATACTGATTCATGATAAAAACCCTACAGAAAATTGGAATAGATGATTTCCACCTCAATCTGATATAAGTCATCTATGACAAATCAGCCAACATCATACTAAATGGACAAAAACTGAAAGCTTTCACTCTAAAATCAGGAACAAGACAAGGATGTCCACTATGACCACTCCTATTCAATATAATTCAGGAAACATTAGCTAGAGCAATCAGAGAAGACAGAGAAATAGAAGGAATAAAGATAGGAAAGGAAGAGGCTAAATTATCAACATTTGCAGATGACATGATACTGTACATAGAAGACTGCAAAAACTCCACCAAAAGACTCCTAGATTTAATAAGTAAGTTCAGCAGCTTAGCTAGATACAAAGCCAACACTTATAAGTCAAAAGAATTCTTGTCACAATGAACTCACTGAGAGAGAAATTAGGGAAACAATATCTTTCACAATAACATCCAAGGGTGACCCCTGAAGTTGTATCGCCTCCTCCACCCAAGTGATCCCTGCAGCCAACGGATTGTTGGTAGAACCTCCCTCTCTACCCTGGAGACCTCAGGACGGTGGATTGTTGGCAGCACCTCTTCTTCCACCCCAGGGACCTCTGCAACTGGATGGCCATTGGCAGCACCTCCTCCTTCACCTCGGAGACCTCAACAGCCCAGGGACCATCAGTGACCCTGTCCACCACCTGCAGAACCCTGGTGATCTGCTGGAAGCTTCAGCAACCCGTTAGTCACACAGAGGACCTCGGTGGGCCTGTGACAGTGTGGTGAGTTTCTACCTCAAATAGAGGACCTTAGTGGGTCAACAGGAGCAGCAAAAAACCCTCCCCTCCAACTGTAGGATTTTGGCAAGCCCAGCAAGACTGTGAGTGAGTCCTTCCATACAGAGAATACTGGGTGGGTTGAGGAGCACACTGGAAAGGTCTCTCCCAGCCCAGAGGAACACAAAAGGGCCTAGAACACTCCCAGTGACACAGTAGGGTCTCAGATGTCCCTCTGATAGAGGACTACTATCTAGAACATACAAAAAAATTTTTTTTTAAAATTCAGGGCACCAAATTCAAAAACCCAACCCAAAAATGGGCACCTGAGATGAACATGCACTTCTCAGATGGACAAATACAAACAGCAAATAAATACATGAAAAATTTTCAACACCACTGGTCATTTAAGGAATGCAAATTAAAACAACACTGAGATACAATCTCCAGAAAGAATGGCTATCATCAAGAAATCAACCAGTAACAAATGCTGGAGGGGCTGTGGTGAAAAAGGAGTGGGAGTGTAGACTAGTACAGTCACTATGGAAATCAGTGTGGAGGTTCTTCACAAAACTAGGATTGAAGGTTCCATTTGACCCAGTGGGTATTCTCCCAGAAGAATTAAAAGCATCATACCACAATGATATAGGTGGACCCATGTTTATAGTAACACAGTTTGTAATAGCTAAATCTTGGAAACAATTCAAATGCCCATCAGTCTCAGAATGGATAAAGTAGATCTGATATTTATATACAATGGAGTGCTACTCAGCTATAAAGAAGGATAAATTCAAAGATTTTAAT